>OMLP01027859.1:0-24274 GCA_900302685.1 Spondyliosoma cantharus | reverse complement strand
TATCGCAAGAGGCTGCAATGTATATCGCAATATGGATTTTAGGCCATATCACCCATCCCTACCCTCTGGTACTTTCTCCATGTTGTGTTAGCATGTCTGTTAGATGGTTCAAGCTTGTGTGTGGACTGAAGCCATGTTTAAGGACTCTGGGAGAGATGCACTCTTGACTGATAGGATTAGATATCCTGACATGTTTTTCTTTCTCTTTTTTTATCTCACAGCAAGTAAAAACACTCACTCCACAACCTCAGTGGATATACTGTACATTCCTGTTACAAAGTCTGACCCATTTCCCTGACGCCTTTGAGGTATAAAAACATACTCTTTCAAGCTCGGCAGCCCGCTCGGGGAGAACTGATACCCTGTCAATACCTCTCTTTTCCTTCCCTCCCCCTCGTTGCTCAAAGAGGGAGCATTCATTCTTCAATTTGGCCTAATCAAGTTTGAATCGAGTTAACAGCCGTATGTCAATCTTTTCTAGCACTCCGGTTGCAGATATGTAATCTCCAGTGGCGTCTCCTGGGCATATTTAACTCATACATAAACACAGTGATTGTCTCCTGCAAATATATAATATGTCACTGCTGGTCAGACAGCAGGTATTGGTTACAGCCACCCAGTCTAGACAGACATCATACAGGCTTTGAGGAAGGAAAAAAAATTGAAAGTGTTTATTTTCCCTTTAAGTTGACATTTTGCAACAGAAATATCAGGAAATAAAGAATTGATACCAGTTCGGTTTTAAAACAAACACGCATTTCCTTCTTGCCAGCACACAGATATAAGGAGCTAATAGAGCTCTCTCTGTAAAATACAGCACGTTAATAGTCAGGTTGGTCTGTGAGGGCCGATGCTCCGTATGGGAGGCTGATTAAGCAGGAGGCTACATTCAAGCTAACAGCCCAAAGGACAAGAGAAAAGGGAGGGGTCCCATCGTGGGAGCCCATTGGCCCCACAGTGTCTCCTGCTCGACTAATGTAATCTATGATCTCTCCCATCCCAATTAAAAGACGAAATGGCCTCAGAACAGCTGTAAAGGGAGGCCTCGCAGGAGTGCGCTAACCGCTGCTAATGTCAGAAGTCTCATTTAAAGAGCAGCATCTGTTTAGGCTGCACAGAGGCCTCATGCCTCCGAGCCCGCTAACAGCAGATACAACCCTGCCCATCTGGAACGTTGCAGCAACACTCACCAACTCACGTGACCCACTGACACTCAAACTGTTTTGTTCAAGTTGGGGAGACACCTTTGACTTGAAATGTTTATTAAACTGTGGTTGAGGTCGAAGGGACCATTCAGAAGGTTACATTTTATTGATTTCACTGTTAAAAGTTCCTCATTGAAATGTAGGTGATATATTAAGTATCACACTGAAATTGGAAATGCTTAACTCTAAAACCACAGGAGGCGCAGAAGGCTCAGCAAACATCAATATCTAGAGGAAAAAAAACAGTCAGTGTTCTCAAAACATTAAATCAAAGTGCTGTTATTCAGCAGCAATAATAAACATGTCTGGCTCAAAACATTTCATTGTCCAAATCACAGTGATGGCTGATTGAATTAAATGATTACAGTATTTTTGAGAGCTTTGGGTGGTAATAACATGCGGTACAGTGTTTATAATGAATTGATTTCGACATGTAAATAATACATGCTGAGGTTGTAAAAGTGCTGGAGCCACCTAAGGGAAGAGACTTTAATGCAAACCAATGAAATGTGCAGGTATGACCAAAGAGAGAGCACAAGTTAAAGTTAGTGTGTGTGTGTGCGTGCGTGCGTGAGTGCGTGCGTGCGTGCGTGCGTGCGTGCGTGCGTGCGTGCGTGCGTGCGTGCGTGATTCCCAAAGCTATTAAAAATGAACTCTACGATGGTTGGATTTTACTTGTTTAACAGAACTGGTAGCTTGTAGCTTCCTCCAGATCTGTGCACTCGATCCAACAGAAACACTCCACTGTTTTATTCTGATTCAAGGAACAGGAAACAGCAGTGCATGCAGCCAGGAAATGGGCTGCCAAGTGAGAGAACAGGAGGTCCAGTAAAAAAAAACAATTGACAGTTATTTGTTTAGGAAGACAGCGGAAGGATGTTCACTTCAGCATATCTGATCAGATAATTCCATAGTTCAGTGGCTTTCAACGGGAACGATGCCCATGCATGTTCATCACTGCTGTCAAGAGCAGCTGTAAACACTGATTATGTCATGTCTCCATGAGGTCATCTTCTAATCAAGTATCCAGCAATGTGCCTTTGTGAGTAGAGCATTTCTTTCAGATGTTAACATATTAGAATACTGCAATCAAACAAGACTTCAAATGCAGCTTCTTATTTTTTGATAATATTTTCTATGAAAACGACATCTATAGTATGCAGCGCTATAAAATCACTCACAATAAGTTGATCATGGTGAATTTCCATTATCGGGATAATTGTAATTCAGGATGATCATGAACACTTCACATGAATGATTTGAAGAAGCAATCTAGCCTCCTTACGGTCCACATTGGTTCTTCGTTGGTTTCCAGATGCATTTTGAATTGTCTAAGCCTGCCACCACGGCTGCACATTGTATCTCCAACAAAAACAAGTTAAATTGGATGTGTGTGTAAACACTACAGATTACACAACTAAAAAAACTAAAAAAACTAAAAAAACATCAGGATATGAAGAAATCAGAATTTATATGTCCTTTCCATAAGGCACTTGAACTTATAATCATTATAAGCTACATCTATAAGGTTTCCTTAGTTAATTCAGTGCATCAGAAGGCATTATATGTTCATGAATAATGTCATCAAGGCATATAAATGCATTTTAATTCACTATGATTGCCCTCATTACACACTATAGGTGGTCTTCATAGAAATTTTTACCTATTTTCTGGTACACGTTATATCTGATAATAAACTAAGAGGCTTGACAGTGCTGCTGATCAAAATAAGTGACTTTTTTTAACTTTGCCAGCTGCAGAGACTAATTTCTTTTTAAAACTCACTTTCTAGCCCTTCTGTTTGGGCAAACATCGCCTACAAATGCAATTTCAAGACACACCCAATTCCCCATCACCGTCCCAAAAACTTCTAACTACGCTTTGATGGAGTGAGTCGCTACAAGTAAGCCTCTGGCACCCTGACACAATCTAAACACGACACGACCATCTGAAAGAAAATGAAGCAGCAATATAATGACTGCTGTGTTTTGGATTGTGATACATTACCTGATCACTAGACTCTCCTAGGATCCGTCCTGTAATTAGCTAAAATACAAATCTCATTAAAGTAGCCTTGATTTGGCACAAAGAAAGTCTGAAGTAAAGTTATTGCAAATCAAAATCCAAACTTGTGTATTCTAATAGGTAAGATGGCAGATTCGTGATGGGGAAGAGAAACCCTTCTATGGGCTGCCACAATATGCACAGACATCCATTGAGCGAAGCATATAGCTTCTCACCCAATGCTCCAAACCACATTTGGTTCGCAATTTCATGTGATTGGTTGCACTTTTTGCATGTGGCTTTGGGCCGCATTCTTTCCATTCCCTGCTTTTATATTATTTCCACCTTGGGTAGATGGAACAGCTGTGACACCAAGATGAATCAATTTCAGCTGACTTGAAAAGAAAATCCGTCCTCTATCAGCTCCCTGAATGCACAAGGATCTCCCAAGTCTGTCTGTTTTGTCACGTTGTGCTGGTTCATTTCCAAAATAGCAAGAAGAATATAAAAATGCAAGGCTGTAATTTGAATTTGTAGCACATGCTAAAGTTAACTGCAAATAATTGTCTTCATAGGCGCCTGTACTCCAAGGAAGTGGGGAAGAGATGATTATCAGATTTAAGGGCCTGATTTATCATTGCCGTACACATGCACGGAATCATCAAAAACAATAGCAGGAAGCAGCTGGTCAGTTGCATACTCAGCAGCATTCAGACAGCCCAGATTAGGGAAGAAATATTGGCAATCAAGTTTAACGCGCACACAAAACTGCAATTACCATGCAGCATGTTTGTTCCTGATTCATGGCCTACATATTAAACTCAAAATACACCAAAATGTAGGACTTTAAAAAACATTTTGGATGCAATCATAAGTGACATCATTTTTAATAGTCACTCTCTGTACCTCAAAGCTTTTGAACATGGGGGTAATCTACCACACGCTGTATTTCTTGTTCTTGGAATCGGTGCAGCTGACACCAAGTCAATAATTATAGTGTGTAGAAACACAAGATTCCTGAGTATCAGCGGATAATTATCTCTCTGATACACATTTTCTCGGATTGGTTAAATTGTGCTCATTAACAACAATAGCTGAATAACTATTTACATGGAAACAAGGACCCTTTTTAGTTGGTATGATCACAGATGCACTTTGAAGAGCTATTCAGAGATTTTTCATGGTTAACATGCAGCATTGTGACTCCAACACACTTGGCAGCGAACCAAGGGTCAGACCTACATATGTGGTTAACACAGAAAGATCACATCTCTACACAGCGTTTTACAGTTTCCAGGCTTTTTATGATCTCCATCTTTCCCTCAGCAGGGCTCTGGTTAACAGTATGCATTAGTCTCCGAACCAATGCAGAGAAAACAGCCCCAAACCATTCATATGATGCAGAGTAATACAATTTATATACATTAAGGATAAGGTTTGTGTCATAACTTAAGTTGAAAAGTGCTAAACTCTAAATCCACGTTCTTGAGTTAGTAAATTATGTTTACGCCCACTATCACACGTTCAGTTGATCCTGGGCCCTGTCTTTAATATTCATTACAACAGATGTCTTTTCCCCCTGTTCAGAGAAAAAACAATTATTAATTTTGTCCTCTAGACAAAAATCTCTAAAAGAATCCAGGCCTATGATGTCCCAAAGTATATCATGCCCCCAAACTACAATGCCAACATACCAGTTTAAATACTTCTACCACTACTACTATTACCACTTACACTTTGGTTATGGGAGTGAAACATGAACCACTAACCAGACATTAAAGTAGACCTACCATTCTTTTGGGGCTTGTTCCCTTTCCTTAAGTGTTTTGTACAGATTCTTATGAATGTAAAAGATCTTTAAGGTTAAAGAAATCAAAGTTCGCCCCACCAGAAGCTCCTCTCTTCCACTGAAAATGACACTCCTGAAACGCCTCATGAGTATTATCTATTTCCTTTGTGACGTCTCGTTACATCACCATTTCACACATCTGCATAATTTATGGCAAGCAGCTAGTTTGGAGTGAAAATTCCAAAAACTGATTGAGCACAGCAGCTCTGTTGTTGTTAGTGGTGCTGGGCCAGGCATTTATGGCAGACTGGGTATAAGCTTTATTTCATATTTCAATTCAATTTTGTCCCAAACATTTTTCAGCACCAGGACATTCTCTCAAATCACTAAAACATTGCTTTACCTGACTTGCTATCTTTGTTAACACCAGTAAATTACTTTTCCAACTGATCCATGTCATTCCATGTGGACAGCAACTAACTGTTACAACCTAATACCGTATCAAAAAATACAAAGAAATTATTGCAATATGTACTTTTTTAAAAAGGTTTCCGCACACCAACCAAATATTTACTTTAGTCTTCCATGGTTCTGCATATCTGACATCAAATTCAGTTGTCATGTTGTTGTTCCTACTTTAGGTGCCATTCACATGGATTTTCTCAGTCAGGAACTAATTTTTTAGACCACACCACACACATGCGTTATAAAAGAAGAGTTACGTACAGTATGTACAGTTCAATGAATTCCGGATGGCTGCCAGATATTATTTTTAGTCATTTAACAAGCTGTGACATTTATTTATCAGATATAAAAACAAAAGAAGTCACGTCACTTTGCTTGAGATGTTGTAATGTCTTGAGTTTAGCTTAAGGATTTATTTGAATCAGTGAGAAGCCTTCTGCTTTTGAAGAATAACAATGCCTTGCCTAATTAAGGACTGTGCAAGCCATCAGCTTCCATGTTTACACTTCTCTGTGGAACATTATCTCCAGCAAACTCTGTCATCTTACAAGTACTTGAGTATTTTTGGCAAAAAGAAGCTCAATTATTTTTGAGATTAATTGCCTCTTAAAATCACGATGGAATTTTTGACAAAGTGGGGCAAGACTGGAGGTATTTTCACTCTTCTTGTTTCTCTTGTCTGGCTGCATCAAGTTCAACTTTTGAAATACACATGAGCTGAAGGTCTATCTGGAGATGGAGTAGGGTTTGTGCTTGAAAGTGTCAGAGTAAAATCCAGCACATAAATTGTACAGGCATAAGACAGGCAGGAGAGGTGACTTTACTCAGAGAGGGAAACTTAACCACTGAGTGATAGTATTGGCCCTCAATGGGATTCCAATCTCCAATTTTTTCAAAATCGGGCCTTACCAAATCCTCAATGTACAGCAGCAAGAAAATCGAGTCTAGGGTGGTTGTTTAGTTTACGTCATGTCTTTATTATAGAAAGGCAGAAAGGTGGCTACTCTGGTAATAAGCAACCTCTACACAATTTCGAATAAACAGTCCACAGCTTTTTGTATGCATAAAGACAGATTTGTTATTTGCTATGGCAAATTGTGGTAATATACAATCTATCAACTTTGTTATACCGGCAATAGTGTTGTTGTTAGCAGTATTTCTAAACGCAGATGGTTCCATTTAGATGGAAGTGATACCGTGGAGCCAACATTTCCCATGCAGTGATAAACAGATCAGCTCTTGGATAAACAGTTGCAGTCGCATTGCGTTTCCCATTCCGTCCAGCTGAATGAGACTTTGAAGGATACACATGAGATGTGGTACAACACATCATTTGAAATGATCACAAACAGGACAACAGGAAACAAAACCATGTATTAATTGTGTTTACAGATGTAAAGGGATTTTAAAAACGTAATTGTCATATAGTATAATATATGATTTTACAAATATACATTACATGAATACATCAGAATAAACTACTACATCATTAGTGTCCTCTCATGATTAAAAGGAATGGGCTATAAAAAGTGCATTCCTCATCAGTCAATAGTACGCTGCCTCACTTCCTGTCTGTTGATAATGAACTTGCCACATCTATTTTTTAAAATGTGTCATTGATTTTTCAAAATGACCAGCCAAATAACAAGTAATAATAAGTCATATTCTTTAGCTCATTTGTGTGGCTCTGCAGTCACCCACCCACATGCTCCATGTCCTTGTTTCTCAAATGATTACATTACATAAATAATGCTTTAGGCCAGAGTTGAATTAGTACAACAGGATGCTTGATCCAATATGAGCAGGCTATTTACAGCTCAGCTCATTGTAAGAGCATCACCTTCACTGTTAAAGTCCTTAACAGATGTGAAAATGTTGCCAATGAGTAGTGACGGTCGCCACTTCATGAAAAAAGACCTAAACACAGTATTAAAATAAGAGCTCTTGGCCCAGATGAAAACTGTTGCAGTAAATGAAAAAAAAAACCTCCACACAGACCTTCCCAAAAGAGCTTCCTTGAACAGTCCAGAAGAAAGACAACAACAATTAAAGAGATACTAGTAGCCATTAACAAATGAAGGCCTACTGTTTTACATCAAACAAAAATATCTCATGAGCCCACTCAGTTCAACTTAAAAGTATCACTTTGCAAAGTGCCTAAAATCTGAAAGCTGAATTCAAGAGAAGCAGCTCTCAACTAAAGGAGCTATTGTGAGTTCTGTACTGCACTTCTCATTTCCACTCTCATTTGAATGGCAACATGCTCCTTAATGACCAGAGCCCCTTGGTGAAGGAGGAAGAGGTATTCCAAAACATTCCGGTTGAGGAAGCGAATGTGAATGTGCAGGTTCTGAGTGCTCTAATCGCACACTAAACAGGCGAGTGTAGAAGGACAGCATGCCTGGCTGCAGCCCTAATCGTCCTGAAAGAACATCTATGTGTTGCTGTTAAATCCAATTTCTCTTCAGTATTAACGCCCTCTGAGAGCTCCTGCCTTTCTGCTGTAAATAATATTATGGCCAAAAAGACAAATCCTCAACAAACCGAGAGTGTGTGAGATACTGTGTTTGTTTTTTCTATCCAAACATTGCATTTGCATGTTCCATCAGTCTACATTTCATTGCAGTCCTTAGTATTATGCAAATCTGGTAGTACTCAGAGCTCAAAGTGACATCTTCAAATTGCTTCTTTGGTCCAACCAACAGTCCAAAATCTAAAAACTATATTTTCACATTTCAGAAGCTGGAACCAGCAAGTGCTTGACATTTTTGCTAGAAAAACGACTAAAACGTTTCACAGGTTATCAAAATATTTTGCAATTAATGTTCCTTTCGACAATTGACTAGCTGTTGCATCTCTATCCGACACTTTGCTTAAATGGAGACTGGTAATAACATGTATTCCTTCAAAAACTATGGACACTGTACTGTACCTCTCGTTTATATGCTCTCTTTCTGCATTCATTTTCTTTGCTTAATGATACAAAGAGCCTGAAACAATAAGTCCTGATATGACTACAGTATAATGCCTTTTATGTATTCTGCCTCAAGTGTTAATTCAGCATAGGCCTTACTTTGTCGTTTTAATGGTATGCAACTTGAAGATACAGGCTGGCCAATAAAATTCTTATTTTAAAGATTTATAAGACATAAATGTAAAAGGTTTTCATTCCCTCTTGATAATGGTGCTGCTACAGTCGAGGATGTAGGCAATTGTGCGGGACACATGCATGGGCTGTCTCATCACCATGTTTTATGGGTCTTTGCTCAAGAGGATTAAAAACTCCTTAAGATGCTGGCATTAGAGTTTTACAGTCCAACAGCCAAAGACTTAATGCTATTGGGAATGGTGACCACTCCTAAAAAGAGCAACAGGGACTTCATAGGGGGCTAAAGACGGGGGAAGGACTGAGCCCGAGCTAATGATGCTATGCAGGCGCAAATGTCCAGAGGAAAAAAATAAAAGGCCTGATGGCTGACTGAGCGAGAGCTAGACCGGGAAAAGGGGGATTAGACCCTTGATTCAGGGAGATTCAACTTGGTGAGCTGAGGTGAAAGGAGTTAGAATAGTCACCCATGCCTGCTCCAACCCTGCTTTGTCCTTAGAGACAATAGGCTTAGCTACTCTGATCCACAGCTCTCTGCTTATGATCACAACCCATTACTGATGCACTACCATTGCACTAAGGACAGCAATTTACTGATTGCCATCAATTTCAGATGTTGAAGCAGCACCTTGAGTTGTCCATTTTGCAGAGATTTGTTATGATGTGATGGCGCTTGCAAGTGGATTCCCCCCACACCACAGCGCTCCTGATCCAAGCAGATGAAAATCGCATACTGTAAGATAAAGTGCAGAGGAAAATAAATGAAGGTGGCTGAGGCCATTTCGTGGAGGGAATGAAGAGATATCATGCAGCAATCCAACAGCTTCGGCTGAAATGCTGGCTTAAACGCTCACTCTGGCATGGAACTTCATGCAAATCTCCGCATTGCCCTTTGACCTGCAGCCAATTGTGGGCCAGAGCTTAGAGAGCACTCTCAGAGATTCTCCCCTGGACTCCAATTAAGGGGGCTTCACATTACTATACATAACAGGCTAAATACGGGGGCTAAAGCAACTTAAGCTGCTCTGTATGTGCTGCCTATCCTGCTGCTGCCATGGCAAATACAGTGAGAAAGGTGATTAAGTGTTGCAAAATGAGCCTTCTGTAAGGGGTGTTATTTGAAACACTTCGCTATTGCCAGTACCAGGGACAGTGCAGATAAAAGGAACAGTAATGTTCAAAGAAGAGAGGGAGAGCATTGTTTATTAGACGTGTGGTTGTTTGAGTGCATACGCTACAGCCCATTACGCTTCAAAGATTAAAGCCAATGCCAATGGTGAATATGTACTGTTTCCAGGGAAAGTGTTATCTTAACTAGCCACTGTTCCATAAGAGGTGTACAATTTGACAGGTGTTCTGCATTGTAATAAAAAAGGATGCCACATTTATGATAAAATGCAGCCTGTTCGACACAAAGTCCTGAGGCAGGGTGTGGAACGTACTGTATAGTGCATGCACAAGCACTAAACCTGCACCACTACGGTGATAAAGGGCTGCATTTGTCCCTTATAGCAAATACACGCCAGGGCGCCTACAAATTTAAGATGTTGGTTTCTAAAGGTTGAAATAAAAGGAGAGTAGATGATAGACTGAGGAAAAGTCACAAAAAGCTGAATACTAAATTATTACGGAATAATATCGAAAGCATATTTATACTTATATTCACCTTTGGCACAAATACAGCAACTTTGAATATACTTTACTTTCCATTCAATCCCCCAACAACTGCATACTACCGCCTTTGATTAGAGTTATCTTTGCCTGAAAAGTATAAATTAAAATCCATTTTCAACAGAGCATTACCATATGAGGCCAGGAGGGTCAGCATTGATGAAGTGCAAGAGCTAGTGGAGTTGCTTATCCATTTCTCTATACACCACCACCTGAAGTACACAGTTTTGAAGTAGTCATTTAAATAAACAGAACACTTCATTTGAAAGGTCACAGGTGCTTATCAGACTGGGAGGGCTGCTTGCTCCGTAGCTGAGAAAATACTCTGAGAGGCACTGCAAATGAGAGGGACCATATGAAAGATGGGCAGTGACAGCACAGCTACATACAGCAAGAAATGCATAAAGATTTCACTTAAAGCTTGCCAGAGCACTTATCACCTGTCACTTTGACCGAGCATCTGCTTGCCAATCCATTTGAGTGCTCAGGTAGGTTGTCTTTTTTCCCCATCTCATCAGAGATGCATTGAAATTCAATCGCTTGCATGGAATCAATGGGTTTGAGGAGAATTACCTGAGCAGATTAGAGCTGGAGGCAGCTGGAGAGAGCCATCGTCTGATCATTCCAGCTTTTCCTGCTCTGTTTGTTTTCCCGCACTTTAGCTAAATTAGTAATTACAGTCACACAGCCATTCTCACCATGGCCACCGCAAAGCCAAAGACACACCTGCAGAAGCGCCACAAACAAGCAGCTAGTTCAGCGGTGCAAAAACTCCGGCAAGCTAATGAGAAAAACTGTCTCTTGCAATTTCCATGCGAAACCTGGTGGAATTAAAGCGGACAACCGACACAATCAAAACTGTAAAATTGGAGAGATTGTTGAACACTAAATGGTCTCTTAGCGTAGTTCGGCTGTATTTCTCAGACCATATTATGCAAAATAAGTTCTTATAGATAAGGTCATCATATTGTCAATCGATTCAGTGCTTTTGAAAACAAGAGAGGAAGTATTAGGCTTGGGGGTTCAATAGCATCTGCTCAAATCTGTACTGAATCTGTTTGTTAAATCTTTTAAAAATCCCTTATTGAACTGATTCAGATTGGTCCTTACACAATATTATATAACACAAGTCTAAATCAGAACCGAAATTCTCCAGCTGAAATCTTGGTTCATCTCTTTGTTAGCTGAGAATGAAGAGACACTGCAATTTTTATCAGTAGCTTGATTAATAAATGAATTTAAGTAAAATAGAATAAAGAATGTTGATTAACATTTATTTGACACGTCTGACAATTCATGGTTAGTTTAATCATTTAATTTTAAACCTATTTTAAACTAAATAATAAATAAGTCTGGCTTTGAACCCGATTATTTTAAATTACATGGGAAATGTATTTTTACACTTGACAAATCAATGCATAGTTTGATCCACTTCTCTGTAATTAAGTGGACCAATGGATATAGCTACCATTAAGAAGGGCAGCATATCATTCAATTATTTCTGTAAATATTTGTCATAACATACACAAGTGGCTTCAGCTTTATTAAATGATAACTACAGATGTTGTTCATAATGGAACCGCCCGTGGAAACCAAACAATAATCAAATCAATTTAAATAGCACATTGAGTACACAAGCACAAATAGTAGTAAAAAGGCACAATAACAACAATGAAAGGCAATGAAAAAATCCAAGGCAACCCACATAGGCCTTTTAAATGTAGAATTTGCAAACATTGCTGGATGCTGCAGTGCTTACGTGATAATTGGCATCTACCATGCGATCTCATCGTAGTGGCAGCACTGATGGAGGGCAGCAGACATAGAAAACGAGAGATATTACAGATGAACAGTGTTCTCTCTCAGACTGCACACACAGTGATTGATCTTAAAACTTATTCTTCAGTTGAACTGTTTATTTCCCTGATCAAAGATCAATGTCAGCCCTGTAGGAAGTAGTACTCCTCGCACCCCCAATGCTCTTTCTCGTCAATTTCATCATTTATTAGTTATGACATTTATAGTTCTGCTGCTCTAGTAGTTTATGGCTCTGCATGAATTTATATATTTGCTCAAATATCAGAGCAGTGCTCAGTGCTGTGGCATTCAATTCAGGCTTGAGCTGTGCTGAAGTGGAAAGTGCAAGTCAGACTGCTGGTAGCATGACTTTTACAATAACAGACTTGAGGTCTTCTCAAACAAGATACAGACTTGAACTGTAACCTTGCTGGCTTATTCATGAAGTACAGCACATGTGTGACGTAAATTTCATCTACTCATATCTGCAAGGGTCCACAGCTCAAAATTTAGAATGACACAAACCATACCTGAAACCTGAACATGTAGTATAAAAGGAGAGTGTGCCACCACTGTCTTTGTTCATGTTGATTTTGGGGAATGTCAGAGTCTTTATAGCAGCCCCTTTTACACAACCTGATCAAGGAGGGACTTCAGTCTGTCTTGCCATTCTGTATGTAGAGGTACAAAGGCTGATTGGGTGGCTCATTGTTGTCCCGCCTCTGAACCGGCAGTGCACACCTCCAACTTCTCAGTAAAGTAACCAACTCCTGTTCCCTTCATTAAGGTTATCAGGTCCAAACAGGCGTCAAATTGGTGCTTTTGCTCTTCGCTTTAAAAACAAATCCTCCACCATATTCTTGTCAGTTAACTTTCCTTACGCTTATCAGGTAAAAGTGAAATGTGACTCCAGTGACTTCACTGGTGCTCAGAGCAGACCCTTTTCAGTTTATAATTGCAGCGTCCATCTGCCTAAGTGTTGATAAAACAAAAAGGGGCAGTTAGCCACTAAAGTAACTTGACGAAGAACTGCAACCAGAAATGTCTGCAAATTGGGGAGACAACTCTTGGACCAGGACCTCTTTACCCTCACAACCTAAGGTTGAGATCAACCACCACATAACGGAGACGAGTAAATTATTATTGTTATTGTTATACAACTAAAATAACACACTGGGCTTGTTTGGTTCAATGTAAATTCACAAAGGCACTATGAAGAAGGCGATATTGCACGATCTTTGTGTAAAAAGGTCTGCTGTGTGTTTCAATCTAACTGAAACAGCCAACTGACAGTGAGTACATAGATGAGCCAGTGGGGTTCTAAATTCATAGTGTGACCTGTTCAGATTTCCATGAGGCACCATTCAAATAACCAAAGAAATCCTGGCTCAGATAGAAGTAGCCACATTTCTAAGCAAACAGCCTGGCAATTGCTCACTGAGTGAACCATAAGCACAACTGGCTTTCGCTATTCTTTCTCTCCCTACAAAGCATAGACCATAATATTGTTCTCTAGGCAGCAATCAAGAGTAGAAGGATGTATCAAAAAGTGTTTGGTATTCTGACTGTGCTATAAGGCTTTGATGTGTTTCATCCTCAGTACATTAAGTCCATTCCATGTCCCAAGATTATTGTGAAACCACTCACTTCTGTGAGACCAGCTAGGCCCTCTGAGGCCTCGTGTCCATGCTGTTTGAGGTGACTCAGCCCGGTCACCATGGGAACATGGCTGAATGAACAAAGGCAGAGAGTTTGTTAAACATGGAGGGTGCAAGGTCAGCTGGCCATGTGATGTGGGTGGTAGTGGTAAGTTGAGGGGCAGACTGGGAGAATCAAAGTAATGAATAACTTTATTTGATTTTGATAACCTTGTGTTGCTCCTACTGAATTTGAGCTGGGGAACCACTGAGAGAAAACTTTTCTTTTGTTGTTAACTGACATCATGAGCACAGCACCTAGCACACCGTATGTGGCATAAACCGATGCTTGACACTTGTATCCCCACAGTCATACACAAGTCTCACACTGACAAAAACAGACAAAAAGAGGGGCTCAGGTAAACTGATGGCTGGATATGTGAGAAGCCTCAAATGCCTGTCAGACTATGAGAAAAATCACACACCAAGTCTCTATGGAAGAGTCCATGTCACTGCATTCAGAAGGAGCAGACAGGGGTTCAGCAGCCTTAGCCCCAATTATAACCCAGCAGATGACTGCACGTCATACAGAGTGCTGTTACGCTACAGTAAGGAGAAAAATTAATACACTTCCATTACATCTGACACATTCAGCCTCAGATCTGATGAATGACGTGACTGATCCCCGACAACCCGCTGACAGAAAAAAACTGTTTCTCTGCACTTGCAGTTGAACAGGAGAAAGAATCTCCTGCTGGCACGGCAAACCACAGTGAAAGCACTTTGCCAAAGCAACTGTAACTCACTTGTGCCAAGCTTTAATTACTATCTCAATATAGTCTGAAATTACATTGACATTTTAACAAAAACATTAAGATCAAGAGGAAACAAGCAGACACATCCACGCAGAGTCAATCTGAACCATGGATCAGGACATCCGAAATGAGCTGCTGAGTCAAACTCTGAAGTGAGCAGGCTCTTGTGTGTAAACAGAGAGGAGGAAAACGAGGCGTTCTCCAGGGAATGGTAGATAATTCCCAATTGAGCCCATCAGCTCCCACCCACACGTACATGCACACACACACGCACAGAGGAGACAAGAGCAAGAAAATTCATTAGGAGGATACTGAACTCTAATTAAGCGAGGTGGAAGGAACACATGCAGGTGTGGCTTGCACCTGGTTTCCGAAAATCCTCGCTTCTCCATGTCGCAACCGCATTGGGATGATAGCACTCTCCCTTTCTGCGGTTACCACGTCACTCTCAGCCACTACTGCTACCGACCAGAAACCCTGTGTTCCCTCTGCTCCTCCTACTGCACCTCTGGGGCGCCGGTGCAGGCGTGAAATTTGGCAGTCTGGGAAGCCATCCACACAAGTGAACAGGCGGCAATCCACATCAGGAGAAGTCACTCTTCCTGTTTGAGTGGCAGATAAATTGCTGTTGGTTGGCTCCAGTTCTTCAGCTCAGACAGACAAAAATGTACAAGGCAGAGTAACGGGGCCATATGTGAAAACACAGCTGCTTTTTCTCCCTCCTTGAGAATGAAAGACATAACCAGTCCTCTGATATTTTACTCCACTACCCACCAGAATCATATCAACAAGAAGAAACATCTAGCTACTGTATTTGGCAGTAGGAGAACCTGCTGGAGATAGATATCATTCCACATTATGAGCAGCTGTTAATGCACTCAGACTTTAAAGTCCACTGTCATTTTTACAAGAAGTGTCTTGGATAAGCACAATACAGCTTCTACAGCTAACTCCATTTTAGGGCATCACCTGTTGCTATGAAGTCAAATTGAAGTCTGTCCATGTGTCCCTGTGTGTGTCTGTGTGTGTGCGCTTCACTGTGAGTTAGTGAGAGCATGTGTTTTATCAGTTGCTGCCGTTTGTTTGAACGGAGCCATGATGAAAGCCTAGACAAACACAGGGGGATGTCAACGGAGAACTAAAGTCAATAGACAGAACCTCGACTCTGCCGAGGACCCCTGTGAGAGAGGCCACGCCCTCCGACACAGCACCGGACTCTCTCTCCACACCGCACCTCTCAGCTAACCTCCATACACAGGGACAAATATGATACAGTATTGAGACGCAAGAGGAGAATGCAAATTATGAGACGGAGAGAGGACACAAAAAATAAGCTCATAAAGAAACACTGGCAGGCTCTTTTCCAAGCAGAGGCGAGTCAGCTCAGCATACAGGATTAAAGAGGCAGGGGATAAACACTGTCCAAACACACCACTGAACAAGTACAACTAGAATATGTCCATTTCCGTACTGTGCCAGAATGGAAAAACAACCCAATTAGAAATTTTCCTTCCATTTTAGGTGGACTAACAGATTCAGTCAAAATATTAAAAGGCAAGCTCCAAGTACCCGCTTTGATTATGGTGTTGAGATTACAGTCTTGTATTTTTGGTTTAGTAATATACTGTGGAGGCAGCAGAGGGGCAAATGGGAAAGCATGCTGGGCAAACATCAAGCCCTATTCAAGTTGGAGCTGAAGCTCCCCTTTTTTTTTCTTTGTCCATTTTTGTGTGGGAAGCCAGTAGAGTGGGCCTGAGTCCCTGTTGACTCAATGTGCTGAGACGTTTTCCCTTTTACCATTGCTAAAGTAGGCATGAGCACTAATCCTTTGGGGTTAAATGGAGCCTCCTCTGGGGTTTCCCTATCCTGAGAGAGCCGGGGGCGGCTGATGCTGCAGCGCACATAGAACTTTAATGTATTTGCCAGAATTTTGGCTCAACTTTTGCAAACTATCCAAAGGAATTCCTGCTCAAAACTCAGCAATGCAACACTGAAACAGTGGTAAAGCAATTCATTAGGGGGACATGTCCGCTTAAATTCAAAGCTTCCCATGGCAGACACTCAGGTGATAGGCATGAATAAGAGAAACGCTGATGATGATGATAATGATAATGAAATTTTAATGGTCACAGGGGGGAACAGAAGAAGTACGGAGAATTAAATGCAAAACAGTTCACAAGTACGATGAGAGAACATAGTTGGAGCACTGCAGTTGATAAACGTAATAATTTAGCATCTGTATCGCGGGTTAGAAGCTGTAACACAGCCAGAGAATACAACAAACACCTACTGTATGTTTGCAGCTGTTCATATGATCAGTTACAGTATATTAAAGAATATAAAAGATTGTGTGCAGAACCCTAACCCGTGAAAAAAATGCATTATAAGCAGTACACACGGTCATAAAAAAGATCTGTGAATGTCTGCCATAAACTGCTTAAATGGCCATAGAAAGACTAGCTTTTGCGAATGATACAGTCACAGTGATGAATGTTTCCAAATAGGAAATTCTGGCGTTTTCCACATTAACAGTGACCTTTACAGAGAGGAGAACGCTTTTTGAGAGCCTATTGCAATGTTATGTAGAAAGTTGATGCAAGAAGCCACGAATCATTCAACACAAGGTTTGTTCTCCAATAACACCAGCCAGAGAAAGGGACCATTTCCATTTCAAATCGCAGCCAATATCACACCAAGACTGACACATCATCAGTGGCTGACAGAGTCTGGCAGCTCCTGCCCCAGTGTTTTTCCCCCATCACTGTGTATAAATTCACTTCTTTGTTATTGCCTGTGTGATTGATGTTGGCTATATTGGCAGTACTTCTATTTACCCGACAAATCTACCCATCTCTTCTATCGATGATTTGCTGGTTGACTTCCTCTACCTTTTACTGGTTGTCTTTGATGGGTCAGCTTACAGGAGTTCTTACAGGCCTGTGAAATGTCACAGCTTTTTCTTTACTGTTCATTTAGGAAATTGGAGCATGAAAGGTATATTTTAAAGCAATGATTTGTAAGAAGAAAAGCAATGCTCCTTTGCTCAGAGCCCTTACCTTGAAATACACAGAACAATCTACTTATTTCTCTCTGTTAGCACAGACACACTTCAAAGACAAAGGTTTCAACATAATCCTGTACTCACGACGATCATTTTTAATTGTGATTGGAGCCAAATTATATAATGTAAGAGGAAAAATATTATAACCATGTCTATACAAGCACAGTTTTAGTTATGTATAATTATACCACCATCTCCCTTTTGTCATACTGTGCAACAGGCACCTATGAGCCCTGAAGCAAGGTTAGACATTGTGTGATCCGTTCCCAAGGTTTCCTTCCTTTTCTCCTTTGAAAAGGGTTTTAGAGAGTTTTACTTTTTCACAGGGAGCTAGGGAAGTGCTTTTGTCACATTTGCCATTAAGGTGTTTGTGTAACTGAAATATTAGTTAAACTAACAACAATTCATATTTTATCATACTCAGGAACACTTTGCAAAACCATTGTCTGTAAACAGTTTGTTTGCAAATGATTGCATTTGTTTTTTATTTAAGTTAAAGACAGTTCAAACTTTTTGGAATGAGGGTTGTAGATGAAGAGCATGTCAATGTCCCAGATTAAAAAAAACACCTCCAGTCCACCACACTGAAATCCTCCCACCCCGTGTCACCATCACCACCAATGTAATATACACCGCCACACACATTTACCTCTTCCTGCAGATGGTTAACCTCAGAAACACCCCAGCAACAGAGTGGAATAAAGAGGGTCTACTCCAATTACTCACAGTTTTACCCAAAACGTGTCATTCACAACTCCACCACAAGCACCTAACACTCTTGTGCTAATCGGGGGGTGGGCGCTTCTTTCAGGAAAAGTCATAAACGTCCCATTGACTCAACCGGCCCTTTTATTCCCCCATCATCACTTTCTATAGGCTTCCTTTGAATGTGGCTCCTGGCTGCAGAGGAATAAGACATCCGATATTCAAGGCACTCAGGAGGAGTGCAGAGGAACTGGTGCCAGACGTGGAGGTGTAGACGCCTCCCTGTTGTTGGGGTGGTAGGAGGTGTTACCTGAAAACACCTTCAGGTGAAGTTTAATGCCAATTAAGTGGCTCCAGTTCCTCCGGTTATCACAAACACAAAAACCTTAAACTAAAGAAGCTTCCCGGCACCACAATGAAAGAATGTCAACAGAACTTTACCCAGTATCAACAGGTAACAACATAACGTCACAAATTGAATCACATCATTTTAGACAACCACATACGAGAGTGGAACCGGATAATGAGGATGTATTTTAAGCAAATGATTGATGCATCAGTTCAGAGTTGAGAGCACTGATGTTAGCAAGCTTGCTCTAAAAAACACACCAAGAACATATTAAAAAGAATCTCTTGCTGCCTTCTTACCATTGTTTTCAGCAGTGAGAGAAAAACAAAGAGTTGAGAAATCAGTAAAAAAGAAAAAAAAGGGCAATTTTTAGATATGCCCATAAGAGTAAACAAAGTCATACAGATCACAGAGAAAACAAAGTCAGAACCTGTGTTTGGCACAGATAAGTGAACACTTTGATCATGATGATGGCAGCTCTGTGTGACGAGACTTCAGTCCCCCCCTTCTCTTTACCCAAAATACTGTTGCCAGAGAACTGTACTTCCTGTTTGTGTTTCAATCAACAGGGCCATTACGGACCTTGAGGTCTAATACAACCATCTTATCTTATCTGAAGCAACAAAGACTTGGTTTGTTTCATAAGATAACATTAACCCTGACTTCCCCTCGGTACAGCTCTAAACCCTGTGTGACCCTTTCATAAGACACTCAAACTCCTATTCTCAGAGGACTAAAGCACTAAATTCACCCATATACTGAAGGAAGGTGCTGCTGAGTTTAGGAATCACAAAGCTGCCTGTTTGTTTTCAAGGTTCTGTCAGCGCTTACACAAGCATATGGAGTGCATTGTAAAGATAAATGCTTCCATTTAACTAAGGCTGGAGAAAAGATGCTAGGTTGGCTAATTACAGATTTAGTGCAGGAGTAGTAAACTGGTTACAAAGCAAGAGAAAGGGTCTTCAATTAGCTACATTAGAGATGTATGCTGGACTGTGAAAACACTGTATGGTAATTCCATCTTTTATCTTCTTTATTGTGCTGATTAGTGCAGCAGAGTGAGGGGGGCGATCTAATCTGATCACAGAGCATTGTGTTTGGTGTCATTAACCTTTGGGAGGTTTTAAGGTTGACAAGTCAGCTCCTACCCCCCTTTACCTTTTTTACAGAACTCGCTCATCCCAGAGTTCCTCTGTCTCTACCGACAACACAGCAGCGACCACAAACAAGCAAAGAAAACAAAAGACGAGGGGAAAAACAGCCGACGGAGCTATTTGCATGGCTTGTCATTCTTCCACAAACACAAGGCCTAAATGACTACTGACCGAAGCCCCTGGACCTGCCTGAGCAGCAGGATGTCGGCCCCTTTAGTCTCTGTTGTTGTTGGCTCTTTTCTTTCTCTGGGCTGCATCCTGGTCCCAAGAGATGAATGGGTCGACCCGACCCTCAACATCATGGATCTGCATCAGAAAGGACTAGTACCTTACTTCACAGCCGACGAGCGATCATGGTTGTGGCAAGGCCCTGCTTCATGTAACTGGCATCTGCATTCATATACATAAAGATCTATTAAGCTCCATCACTCAAAGCTTTCTCTTGTCAACCATTTTGAGCATTACCACGATGACTTCATTTACGTCTATACACGGCCACACTAATGAAATCCAACATCTGTCTACATATTTATCCATTCACTGATTTATATTTTTTTCCCATAAACCCTCTTTCTGTCCCCGTCACACATATTACACCCTCCACAAATCAAAAATGTGAATACCCTGGTATAACCTACAGCACCTCTCATCCACGAATCCTCGTTAAACTGCTGTGATACTGAAAAGCTGCCTGTCAGGATGGTAGAGCGGAGATGAAAGGCCCACAGCAAAGATCGCTGCTGATTGCCTGTAGAAGGATGAATATGCAAATATAGCAGAAGGTAAATGAAAAACAAAGTGGGGGGTTTTTGGCAGCAGCTTTTTACATGTTCCCCTTTATTTGGCATTGGCTAAGAACACAGAAAGTTTATCAATAATGAATTCCAGTCAGAGAAAGGAAGGAGACATGCGGGGAAATCAGTCTCCATTTTTCCCCTGCGAGCCCCTGAGCAGTTCTGGGGCCTATTGTATTTCACACAAGCTTTTCAGTGAACACAGACTAAGCTTAAGTGACAGATAAACTGAAAATCGAGGGAGATAAAATAATATCCAGAAAACCTAGCCTCAATCAAGCTGGGTTCGTCTGTTTTTGGGATATAGTCCATAAAGTAGGGCACCATAGCCTGCCAACTGCAAGCGTCATCTATTGACCAGCAGAGCAAAAAAAAAGAAGTAAATCAATTATCTGGTCGAATGTCTGTCATGACAGATAAAAACTGTGTTCAGGACAGTCTGATATAAAACAAGTGCACACTTAACAGTTGTTTTTTTGCCACCAGAGCAAAAAAGCACTTTAGCCACCACTTAACAAAATCAAGTGGCTTAATATATTTAGCCATCTTTGAAATCACAGACAGAGTAGGAAACCACCTGTCTGTTGTCTAGGCAAATTGGTGAGACAGCCTAGAGTGCATCTTTGGGAAAGAAGGACACCCAACCTCTTGAACAAAAGACAAACAGGGCAACAGATTTTCCCTAGTCTTGAGATAACAGAAACCCAACACTCTCGTCCTCCAGTGGGGCTCTTTGTACGTCTGAGAGAGGCTGCTGACAGATGTGTCTGCAGTTGATTTAGGAGAGGAAGCCACAGTGAGGTCAGGCACAGGTTTTCTCTCCTCTGTCCCCCTGGAGGGAAGACATGGATCAAGTCAGGATGTCCAAGACTGACCTTTCCTCACCTCTCACCTGGACTAATATGATAAGATAGTTAAGCTCATTAACAAAGCAGCAAAGCATGAAGCCACCGTGGAAATTTCGCACTGATTTGCCTCCAAATGAACAGCATACAGGCAGATGACCCATATTTGTCCAGAAATCCCATTGTGTTTCAAACAAAAGTGAGAGCCACTTTAGCTGGAAAGCAAACACATCTGAAAAACTCCACTAGAGGTCTAAGTAGGTTTGGCAGATGCTCCAGGCTTAAGTGTCTGTTCAATTAGGCACTCCAGCTAAGATGGCAATCATGGTTTAACTGTGTGTCGATGTGTTGAGGCCGGAGTTGGAACACGCTCCGTCCTGGCAAAATAACTGGGCATGAGATGTCAGCAGCGGTCAGACACTTAGACAGTCGCTCTTGTGTTGTGTGCACCATCCTAATGAGGCAATAACAATTGCTAGGAGTAGAGGTCCATATCAGCTCATGAGCAGACAATGGGAGAACAGAGTAGGAGAACAGAAATGGAGTGTAAATGGGGATATTAAATGAGCTGCTGTTGTTTGGATGTCAGGAGGTCAATCCATGAACAGCACTTTCTTTAAAGGGGAACCCAGAGCTTCCTGCTAATTTAACAGCAAAAGTCTGCCACGCACTGCGTTTTGTGTCATTTCGCAGACTTTTGCTGGCTCAGGGGCTGTTGTACGAACCACAGTCACTATTGTTGGAACGGAAGAGAGAGCCACTCCCTCTGTCACTCTCTCTGGGTGTCTCACCAAACTTAGAATCTCGGCTCATATTTTGATGAAACCTAGGTCGACAGTTTGATCTGTTACTGCATTAGCTATTTCTCGCCTGAAATGCTCTCAGCAAGCGTGTACTGTTCAGCTGTGATAGAAAGTTTGTGACTGGGAATTGGGAGTTTGGTACATACTACATGAATTCAGATCAAACTGTCAAACTAGGCCCTTCTGGTCAACTATTAACCACAAGTATAATATTGCATATTACTGGCTTAAACTGTTTTCAGAAACATACTTGTGTACTTTTTAGCTTCAATATGAGATATGTTGTTACCAGCCGGCCTCCATATTGATTCCTTTTTTCAAAATGGTTGAGCCAAAACCAAGACACGAACTGCCAAAGTCAGAGTACATTGCACAACAGCTGAAGTGTTTATTGTTCCACTGCAGTACAGTATATTCTGGTTATTTTGAGCAAAAGCGATTACCACACTTCTTTTTTTCTGATTTCTCGGGTTGTGTAGAACCAATCTTGAAATAGTTCTACTTTCTACTACATAGACAGCACACTTTAATGAAAACTCCTTCTCTCCAGTGGGAACATTTTTTTAAGGATGTTAAATTGCATCACTTTGCAATATTCTACAAATTATCCCGATTTACACAAAGTCTGGCTTTTCCATTTACTGGTTGGAGGTAAAATATTATTGGGTTTACTGATGAAAGTCTATCCTGTGCTTCTCTCATGGTCATTAATCACTGCACTTCTCTCTTGACAAAGAGAGCATGATACATTTCAGCAACATATTTTGGTATCTCCAGAAAGAGTGAATAACGCATCTCAAACAAATCTGTTTGTTTACTGAAAATGAATGCAGACCCTCCAGGCATTCTCACTGAAATATCATAAAAGGCTTGAGGTAATTAACAAAAAGGTATTATTCAGTGACTGACATGCAAGAGTGGAGTCTCCACATTACACAGCCAGCTGCATACGTCACACAGATCTAATCGTTGAGCCAGTGGCATTGACAGGAAGCTGATATTCAACAACAGATGAGCAGAGCTGCTCCATTGCAGCTCAGTGCACCCGGTTGTGGTGTCTGCTTTGTCAGGTAGCCGGAGGGGGAGACACTGGAGATGACGCAGGGCAGGGGAGAGTGTTTGCAGGGTCAGCTCTGCTGTACAGCCCTTTGACTAACAGGGCGACTCACTGCTGCTCTGGGCAACGAAAGGAGCAGAGCCACAGTTTGGCTTCATTTAAACATGAAACCACAGTGGGTCAAACGGGGGGGTCAAAAGTCAGAATAGTTCAGGTATGTCAGAGGGACTCACATGTCCTGTATCAACACATGTATGTATGATGTATGCAGCTGCACACACACACACACACACACACACACACTAACTCACTGTACATACACACTGTATTAGGAATAAACACAATTCTAAATTCTTGTTTAATCTGGTTCACTGTGACAAGATGATCAAATATGAATTGCCTGTCAAGGTTTTGTTTAGTTTTAAAGCCTGTCATGCTTGATGCATAGCAAACCACAATGTTTTCTTTGCCACTTATCATTTGCTTGGATGCCATACTTCGGTTTTACAATCATGAAACATTTCTCTCTCTTTCAGAAATCAGGAAAAGAAACAACGTTTACGCTGTCTAGATAAAAAGAAACACCTGCAACAGGCATAACTGACAAATCACAACATTGCTAACGAATCCACATGCTGCCTAAAACAAACCACTGCAAGTAAAAAGGCTCTGTGTATCTCTTATTCTCACACACACTTCCCTATTTTTTCCCTCTTCCTCTCTTTCTCTGCCAGTGAGCATTCCAACCAGTGACTACTCGCTCCTCTTAAGTACACACATCTGACAAGGATGTGAGTGCCTTTCTCCTTTCCTCCACTCCCCCTAGTGTATCCATCGGACACTACATCTTTCATATGCATCTCCCAAACCGAGAGAGAGGGGGGAGAGAGAGAGAGAGAGAGAGAGAGAGAGAGAGAGAGAGAGAGATCTTGGAGCGGAGACATCACTTGGCTCGTTGCATCATTTCAAGGGGCCTGTCAGTGAGCTAAACACATTGCCAAGAATGAGATCTATCGC
>OMLP01027856.1:19096-29100 GCA_900302685.1 Spondyliosoma cantharus | reverse complement strand
GCCGAGGGCGGCCACAACTGAGTGTCAGCGATCGGCTGACGAGACCGCCACGACTGACGTCATCAGCTTCCAGGAGCTTCACCAGAAATCCTGTCGGCTGTCAATAAAACCTCTTACCAACATATCTGCTTCTCCGGGTCTTGCATTTGGGTTCGTTATCTGTCAGAACATAACATTAAACCTCCATTAATTGATTTAGAAAACACAACACTGAGCTGATTTGGTGAATATTTTAGCAAACAGTTGCCTATCTACAGGCTCACCAGTTAAGAAATAGCATTGGGAACTAGAATGGCATTAGTGTATACCTCCACCAAGGCCCGACAGTCCTCTGAAATCACCGACCAACAAACCAACCAACTGACTAAACAATTATTGTGATTCCCTATTGGCTGACAAATAATATTATAACAAAATATTACTTTGTGATTTGATAGTTCATGCATGCTAGTGACCTCCTGTTAATGCCAATGCAATGGAGGTGACATGGAACTATTAAACATTTCCCAGAAAGGTTTGTCAATTTCTAAGTAACCAGGATATTTTTTCTGGACAGAGATCCAGCTGTTGAGTTCTATGCTGAGAACTGTGGAACTCCATTTCATTCATCTGTATTGAATTTTGTTTGCAGTTTGCCAAATTTCAGCAATAGAAACCACAGGACAAACTTTTCGGTGGTTCAAAGAAACAAACCTTTTGAAGTTAACTCCCTTTTACAATTACTAACAATGCATTCTGGTGAACTTACACCAGAGCAGGGCAGTGTAACATGGTTTACTGAGGAAAAGTAAGAGAATGAAGGTAAAGCACAAAGTCCTCTAATGAGAACACAGGCGAGTCAGGCCTGGCTGCTGCCATATCATTAGGAGTGCTGTGTTTGTTGCAGAAATTGTCTGTGACTGTGTGAGAGGTTGCAGACAAGTGTTTGGTAACACAGCCTGGTTTTCAGCATTTCTGATCTTCAGTACGCACCCTGCTGACACCTACATCCTGACAGGACAATCAACACATCTTTACATAAACTCCACACCAACACCGCCTTCCTGGCCTTATGCAATGTGAGCAAATGTCACATAAGGTTTTTTTTCTCTCAGTTAAATGTTAATGGATGTTACAAAATGTGGGCAGAGCAAAAAAAAATTAAAAATTGGGCTCTCAGACGAGAATGGTTTTTGGTAGAAATGTAAATTTTGTGTCACCAAATGTGACGTTCGGCAGCAGATGATTTTGAATTCTGAATACTGTATTTCCAAGTCGAATATAAATAACTAACCTTTATCATTACTACTGCTAAGGCAGAGGGCTCTGACTCTCATTCTGCTGCATATAATATCTCAATTCCAGTAACTTTTCTTAGTCACGACAAGTCAAGTAGAATGACTCCAACAAATTGTTCTCGGAAGAGAAGTTCAGATCTTCCTGTGTCGTCATTTAACATTAATGAAATGTTCAGGGTTTGATATGTTTCACAATGATGAGACAATTTGAAATTGCCTTAGTCAATTGAGATGATTTGATCTGATAATTGCACTGCAGTGATTTCACGTGGGGGAGGGGGGCATTATCAGATTGGGATGAAGTACTTAGATCTATTACTTATGTCAAGGTATAACAAAAGATCTAAAAATACTACATTACAAGTAGAAGTAGAAGTGGATGTCAAAAATGATGCCAGCTATATGTACTTAAGTTTCAAAGAAAAATGGACCACATCAGTGTGTATGCTATTCTTGGTAAAATACTTCAGCCCGTTTTCATTCCCAGTGCAGTATAACGAGCAAGAAAAGTCTCAGTTAGGGGCCGGTTGGACAGATCAACAATGGACTTCCCCTCCAGAGATGGGGGTTCGCAACTGGTTTGCATTCAAGAGTCAAGAGTGATTTGTTTTAAAGTCCTATACAAGTTAACCTATGTAATGACGAAACTGACATTATAGCCGCTACATCAATGATGTAGATTTGTCATTAAGTAACTTGATGTGAGTTACGTCAAATAAGTAACGTACATAATGTAAGACTGAACACTTTTTTATCCAAAATCCGATCTTTTCCTAAATCTCACCTTTAGTTTTGGAGCCTAAACCTGACCAAAAAGCACCGTGCGACACTATTAAAACCTCAAAATGTGCTTATGCTTTTATCTTCATGTAGCACTTCTGTACAGTATTACCTGTTGAATAATTGTATTTTTCTTTGCAGTTATGACATAAAAGTGGGTACTACGAGTAGAGTTGACAGAGTTTACAGCAGCGAGGCTAAAATGTTTTTCAATAGGAATGAAGCAAAGCATTAATAACTTCATTAACAGAATGCAGTGGGAGTAAGTGATGCATTAAAACAAAAAGGTGTTAGTTGTTAGCAGCATCACGTCCATGGAGGCTAACTGGGATTGTCCTCATGCTGAAGTGTGCTTTCTGCATATGACCGTGGGAGAGGACTTTTTCGGGGATCACCTGTGGAGGTACAGAGCTCATCAGATGATGATGTGCTGTGCTCAGAGCGCTGAACAGGAAATCCCATTATTGCCATGACAACGCCATGCACCTGCGTCGGAATGGCGTCAACCAAGTCCCCGAGCCTCACAGCAATATCTTTGTTTTCTTCCTGTCATACAAAGGAAAGCTCGCCCTCCAGCTTGAGTCACATTATGATCTAAGTGTCAGGAACAGGAAATGACAGGAGCTGTGAGCTTTGGTGCTCTGACTAGATTGTGCAATGATCATTTTGTTGCATTTCCAAGCTATATATTAAATCCTAATCAATAACAAATAACTCAGCTACACTCTGGCAAGCGGTTTTCCAGAGTTTTCATAATCCTTGATGGATGAATTCCGGAAAGTCACTCATATTCTCGCGTAATCTCTTAATCTCCCTGAAAGTAATTAATTCCTGATTGGTCTTTAAGAGCTAGAATATGGAGAATTTATGTGCAAGATGAGGGACAGTGGATTTACGGAAGGCAGAGATTTCTGCGGCAATCGTTTTTACCTCTTGTAGTTTTCCTTCATTATGTGTCTAACCTGCTCTCCTCTCTCTCTTGTAAGCAGTACGCTGTACCTGAGTGCAAATGGAGCCTGAACCTCTCATCAAACATCTCCGTCTCTCTTCTCTTCCCTCCACTGACATGTCAGCACCACTTGGTTCATTTGAATGTGTAATCAGAGACTGTTCACTCTCAGATTTGTTGTGGTCTCTGACAATGGAGTCTCGGGGAGCCTGTAGGTGGACAAGGGCCTCTTTGATACCTCTGGTTCGTAACCTGCGCCCTCGAGTGGGACGCTCTTAATTAGATTCCCTGAGGGCACAAAGAGACATCAACTCTCCTCCTTGTTGTACTTTGAAATTTTAATCCCAACGAACAGCTGAACCCTACAGCAAGTTTTCAAAATTGCCACTGTCAGAGAGTGTTCTGAGGTAATAACTTTCCTGAGATTGTGTGCAAACGGTGATTTGTGGAAATATGCTGTTATATTCAGACATAGATGCACATATTATCTTCCACCTAATTACAGAGAACATCAAGTCTCCCCTCTAGCAGAATTAACATGTTATGATGCTATTATTGCAATGGGCCACTGGCAGATGCAGACAGTGTTTTTCAAAATGTACACATTCACTGGGCAAAATAAATCAATGATTTGCATTGTGTGTGCATCATCAAAGCGTCATCTTATTTGCATGTCATACTGGCAGTAATTTTCATTTCTGACCAATGCTGAAATTACATTTTAAAGCCTGTATCGCGATGTGCAGATGTCATCCAGCATCCCTAGTTTTGTGTAAATATTCCTTGTGGTTTCAATCTTATTAATCTATATTTTGAAAAAATTGACAATACTCGAAAAATATTTGAATTCATCAAGCAGGAACAGTGTTTTCATCCTGCTCACAGCTGCATCACTGATGAGTAAACATGATTTTCTACTCGTCTCACCATGACAATGTGAATTTGTCTTAATCACAGTGTTTTGTAGTTTGTTCAAACTGATTTAATTTTCTTCAACTGGAGAGATGATGCATGAGAAATGTACCAGTGATCTTTTTCAGGCGTTCTTCCAGAGTGGTGCACAGAGAACAATCTACTGCTCAATGTCAGCCAAACCAAGGGGCTGATTATTGATTTCAGAAAAAAGGAGGTAAAGACCTAACCAAGCCACAGTCTGTTCACCCTCCTGCCATCTGTCAAAAGACCAACAAGTATTTGCTGCGGTGCCACGAGACCAGGGAGCGGCTTCATTCCACAGGCTGTGGGATTCCTCAACTCATCCTCCAAACTCTATTGCATGAAATATTTGTTTTCATTTTTTTCTGTTATCTAGCATAAAAGGACTGAACTTAGCTTTGTTTTAGAACCTTGGTTATGCACCTTTGCCTTAACATGAGGAAGCACATTTAATGCTGTGTTTACGTAATGGTAATGGTAACATGTTAATGTTAATTAAATCACTGATTTTCGGTTTCAAATGGGACCTTATCACCATTTTTTTTAGTGGAAGTTCTGTGTTTGGTCCATACCTCCGTGAACCCAAACTTCAACCCTGTTTGAACTTCTTTTGCACTTTATACTATGTCACCTGAAATGTTTTATATGTCGTATTTGAACACATCTGTTTTCCACAAAAATTAAGAAAGACGATTGACACATTAAAAAGTTTGAGTGACATGTATATTAAAATTTAAAAGTCTGAAGTAGTGCAATTTGTATGCCAATTGAAGCAACCAAGCTGATATTTGCATGAATAACACTTTTATTGAAGTTTTGTGGGAACTGTATGTTCAGTCTTGTTTTTTGTTTTTTTATGTTTTATCATCCAATAGAGTTTGGTGCAAATGAACCCAGGCAAAAACATTTTCAATCACCATCGTCCTCCTTTGAGAAATGCTTATCAGACCTTTGAATGTCATGCAAGACTCACTTTCCAGAAAATGTCAAGACATGTGGGATTGGCTCCAGTCTAACACAGGAACATCTGGACACTCCCACAAGACCTTCACACTCCGCCTGCTGATTAGAGCCTTACAGCATATTTTGTGTGCTCACCCTTCACAGTCACTCGTAGAACCAACACCCATCCCACCCTCAGACTAACACTCTGGAGTCACAGCTCAGGTCCCCCTTCGTTCTGAGCTGTGGATGATCGCAAATGTGATCATCCAATTAGTTAACTGTCATTTACACCTCATTCCTCCCCCCTTGGTTGACCTCGTTCTCTGCATTTCAAACATGCAAGAACATAGTTTTTCGAGCCCATGATCACAGGAACTGTTTACTGTTCAACCTCTGTTAATCACTGAAACGTATTGCTAAGCCTGCTCAGACTGTCAAGGTTTGGCAGAGAGGAACATAAAGCAGATGGCTCAAGTAGGAGAAGAGAATCTCTCAGACAGCATGAGTTGGGAGTACGGTGCTGAAAAGTTTGATAAGGACTGGAAGGTGTAGTATGTGCTGATTGGCAGGGAAAAAAATTCAACTTCGTCTGAAAGAAAACTCCCTGAAAAATGTCCTCAGGTAAAAAATATGGAAATACCATTAAAAAAAAGAAGCAGCATTCAAACTATGTTGTTTTTTTCAGGATTTTTTGCAGGTTTCTACTGCTCAGGATTTTCATATTTTACATTTTACGTTGTGCATACTGTATATCCCAGCTTCTGTGCTTTATCAAAAAGAGCTATTTTGACAAGTATGAGACTCAAGCAACAGGAACAAAAGACCCTAATGGAGAAACTTCACGAATGGAGTGCTTCAGCAGGCGGCAGGATATCAGCAGCAGGAAATTCACAGCAGCTGCGCAATGTAATGTAAGAACAGTTTGGCTGAACACTGACCTCTATGTATATCAGGGCTGATTATGAATGAAGCGCAGCTGGTTATTCGAGTGACTTAATCAAGAGATTCACCAAAGGAGGGAAACTGAGGAAGTGGCTCATTGTTTCACTATTATTCTGAAATAAAATGACACAAGAAAAACAATATGACACTTTAAAATTGTATTCTGTCATGGCAACAGCAGTGCATGAAGATTCAGGGGCTTTGTTTGCGAACCACATTGGACCGGCTGAACAACGTGAAATCAGAGACAGCTGTGCCTACATCTTTACAGAGACCTGTCTCCACCACACCGTCCTAGATCAATTTCACTTGACCGGCAGACCTTGATCTTAATTGACTGTGCAGAGTGTTTTCCATCATTGATGCATGATGTGGATGGACAGTGTTTATCTGTTTTTTTAACATTTGTCTTAACATTTAATGTTAAGATGCCAGGCTTAGCTTTATCACAGCTTTATCAAATACTGTCTGAAGTCATTTTCTGTTGTCTACTGGTGATATCATGCCCTTAATTGGAGAAAATGAAAGAAAACAAAACAGTAAAACAACTTTTGGGTACACTTACTGAGATATCAGACCAACTAACTGGGGATGCACGAGCTTAAACACAGTGTGGTTAAAAAATATCAGGACGCTACGTAGTTGCAAGATGGATGCATTGATGACTAAGCGTAAAATAGTGCCAAATGTGTTCCTGAGGAGCTTTTAGTTGATGTGTCACCGAGGTGAGAACATGAGATGGCTTTGAAATGTAAAACTTAGACACAACAACACAACACAAGGTTAAAAAAGACCGAATCCTTCAATTTCCAACGCCTTCCGCCCTACACATGGCCTGACAAAACAAAACACTAGACCACCACCATTGTCTTCTTGTCATTAGTGTGTGTGTGTGTCAGCAAATGCAGTGTGTGGGATAGATGGACTGCTTTAATGTATTCCACTGCAATTTACATTCATTATGCCATCTCCCCTCCTTAATTATGATTGTAGCAGAGGGGGCACAGAGTGACAAACTCTTTGTCTCGCTGTTCATCTCTTTCTCTCCTGCCCTCTCAAGTCTAATGTGGCATCTTTCTCTATGCCTCTTTTTGTTGGTCTACCTCATTCTCACTTGCTGTCCTGCTTGCTGTCCCCAAGCCTCTGGCAGCGGTTATGCGGCTGCCGTAGGTCAACAACCAAACCTGATAACACGGAGTGGGTAGCCATGTGGACTTTTTGTTGATGTTGATCTGTCTCTTGGCAGACAATTCATATGCAAAGCCTACTCCCTGCTCGTACACACTCACACGCCAGGCCATGCGGTGAGTCAGAAGCGGGGGAAACACAATGGGGGTGGGAGGGGAGGAACAAGGCAGCCTGCGACATCAACCGCAGGGAGGAGAGGAAGGGTCAAAGATATCGAGATCAAAGCAGATGAATCTGAATGGTTGTTCAAAAGGGTCAGTCACCATTTCCTCAGCATTAATGATAGGGCATGTGTGGAGCACAGAGGAGACAAAAGCACTCAGGGTTCATCACAGTCATGTGCACAGTATGTCTTGGACCGCTTCTTTGAGAGGTATCTGAGCACCTGCTTTCTGTGTTTCATGTAAGATCCATAGAAAAATCTATATGTCTTCTACTTCCTGTTTGTTTATATACCCTGATGAAAGGGTAGTTGGAATAGTTGTGTGTGTATGTGCGTATTTGCTTTCTTGCAGAAAAGTAGATGACAAGATTTATACACTCACGTCTCTACGCCCACTAGCTTAGCTTGGCGTAGCATGCCATCAATTGTGGAAACGGGAGGAAACAACTAGCCTGGCTCTGCCAAAAGTTCACGTTGCGAGGATAAAAATGTTGCCAGTTAACATTTCTGCAAATTCTGCACTGATACGTTCACATTTGTACCTGTCATATATGTACCACATCGACATTTCTTCTTTACGTGTCATATCACGCTCACATGACATGTTTATGGCCTGTTGTACATATCGAGGGGTAGAGGGAATGGTTTTAACATTTGTGAGTGTGAAACCACTGGATAACCACTGACAGGAGACCTATGGGAACATTTCTTGCTGACTTTGTGGAGACAAAATGGGGTGTTTTTTTTTTTACCAAAACACGTTTTTTGTGCTTAAACCAAACCAGATCAGAAACACAGGGTTCTCAAATTGATAACTGAACCTACAAAAATATTAGATTACAACATGTCCAAGGTTTGTAGAGGCGTACAATACCAACATTTATTTGGGGAATTTGGCACCTCTAATGCTCACCGATTACCTTGTCTCTCTGTCTTACTCTGCATGAAGTCACACTCACAGCTGTGCAGGACACTGCTATTAAGAGGAAGGATAACAATAAACAATAAACAGGTGTGATGCACTCACCATTCTCCAGCACCAGCAGGAATCATCCCTCAATACGGATACTAATAAATGCCCAGCGTTTTTTTTGTTTTTTTTAAAAGCATATATTTGTTCAAACACTGGTACTTGTCGGTGCTTACATTTATCTATAATAATCTCACATCAGTTCCATTTCTGAAGGGAACCAGTATTGTAGCTGTCACAGTTAGAAGGCAACAAGGGTAATCAATACAAAACAATTATCATATATTTGGCTCTAAACCATGGCTGCGCCTGGACAGTTATGTAGTTTATTCTGTCACCAGCCGCTGGTTTCAGCCTAAATGACACGTTCAGCCTTTTGTCGGTTCTGTCAGACTAAGAAAATATTGACAGATATCCACTCCCCAAATGTGCCTGTTGGTGAATGGACTGCACTTATGTAGCACTTTTCTACCTGGATGGACAAAGTGTGTTACAATTGGCCTCTAATTCAACAATTCAGACACACACGGACGGTGGTGGAGTTGACGTGCAAGGCGCTGGCATGATTGTTGGAGCATTATCTGTAGAAAATGACAGCTAACCAGAGTACAGGAGTTCTCTGAGGCTAATGTATAAAACTTGTTAAGGTGACACTCTCGGCAAAAAGCAACCTAGGCTTTATTTGTGAATGTATATGAGTCAAACCTTTGTGTAAATGCATAATTATGACGAAATTACTGCCGTGAGTTGTTCAAAAACCTTCTTTTTAGTAAACTATGTGTACACAAACAATGTTCTCAATGCTCATGTGTAGAGACTCTGGTGATACTACGAACAAAGTTTCATGTTGTGTCGAGCATTATTAGTGTTCTAAAAATAATAGCGATTTTGATTTTAAGAGTGCCCCTGCACTCCATTGAAAATGAGCTTGCCCGAAAACGAAACTTTGACAAATCTTAAAAGTGCCTCTTTCGTCGTAATTATGCATTTACACGAAGGTTTGACTCATATACATTCACAAATAAAGCCTAGGTTGCTTTTTGGCAACAATTTCACTTTAAGTAACTGTTAATTGCGTCTTCCTGGCATGAATGGATAAAGTAGCTAATTTGACAGTTCTTACCAGTTGATACTTTTGTGGATCTAATTTCCTTGCCTTCGTCATGATGTTATACTACACGTGTCTCTCATCTTCACTATCCAATAGAGTTTTCACAGTTGAAAGGTGAACTCCTGTTTGCAGCCGTTATTGGAAATGTTTTCTGCCAGCCTGTTCTCACTGCCAGCGCTGCTCAGACACTGTATACTTCTAAGTGATGTACTCATTTGAACCCAAAAAAATGAAAACAACATGTTTTGAAAGTGTAAACATTCTACATTTACATTTTAGGGCATTTAGCAGATGCTAAAGTAGCAGTTTGGGGTTCAGTATCTTGCTCAAAGACACTTCAACATGGAGACCAAGGGAATCAAACCAGAAACCTTCCAATAACAAGACGCTGAATCTACCCCTGAGCCACAGCCGCCCTAGCCAGAGATTGTATTTTACTATATACGAGTTAGGAGTGAGAGCGTGTGGGGAAAAGATACTTATAATGAAGTTATTGAAGTTTTATATAATGCAATTGGATTTCAAATCTACTGGATGCACCAAAGTCAATTTGTCCTTCAATAAAAGACGTTTTACCAAATAGATAGATTATGGATATATTTCTAGAATATTAACGTCTTTTTCAATGTGGATCTATTTCTGAACATGATACACGAATGGGAGGAGACTTGAGTAAAAGATGGAGATGATCAAAGCAGCTGACACTCCCTCCCTCAAGCTCATTCACTGCTCAAATATCTGCT
>OMLP01027856.1:0-14619 GCA_900302685.1 Spondyliosoma cantharus | reverse complement strand
TCTCACAGTATGTCTTAGGCTCTGCCATTCAGTTACATGTGTAATTAAACACACACACACACGCACACACGCACACACACACACACACACGCACACACGCACACACGCACACACGCACACACACACACACACACACACACACACACACACACACAATTTCTCCCTGGACAGCAGTCTGTGAGAACACATCAGTGTGATTATATTGTTTATGAGAGAGATTATGTTTAATTCATTAATATGAGTTTTCAGTCCCTTGTCGGCTTAAATTCTTGAAAGATCAGAAAATAATGGCAACATTGTAGAAACTTTTTACTGATCCTTAGAAGCTGCTGCAGCTTATTTAAATGTTCCCCAGAGCCAAAATGGTGCCTGCAGGCTATAAATCACGTTTGCTTTTAAGATGTCTGCAAGGACTCGACCTCTGGAGTTCACCCAAACAAGCCTCCTTTGTAGTCAGTGGTGTCCTGTGGAGCTATCTTCAAGTTTTTTATGTCCAACAAACATATTGCCTATAAACCTTTTTGTTTTCTCTTGCACTATGCTCGTTTTGTTTTGTCTTGGCACTGAATGACGTCTTTTTGCACCTCTGGGCATTGGCTCTCTACCAAGAGCTAATTTCAAGGGGTCACCGGATCAGTCTGGAGAAAAACAACATTTTAGACTGGGCAATAATTATTAAAGGTGTTGTTGATATCATTCAGCCGCCAAATGTGGCATTCCATCTTCCCCATCTCACTTTGGGGTTGTAAGTTGGGAAAAAGACTTGAAAATCAACGTTTACAATCAACGTTTTATGCTAGAAATAAAGAAATACATGCTTTTCTTCTTACTTGTAGTGATATTTATCCATCTATATTGTTTTGGTGTGAGTCGCCGAGTTTTGGAGGTATTTGCTGGAGTCGTGTCTGCCTTGTCTTGAATATAATGTAATTAGATCACACTCAGCTTGTGGTGCTTTAAGTGCCAAAAATACGTTTGAAAGACTCTTTTTCAAGATATTAAGACCTGGTTACTAAAGATAAATCCTATTACTCACAATCTGTGGATTTTGTGATTTTAACACACTACTATAGGGGGTTTAATGCACCGAAAAGCACAGATGTGTGTGTAGGAAGGCATCATATATAGCCTGAAAGCTCACAGTGTAGATGTGTGACAGACTGTATAGTATTCGCATTTGTGTGTGTGTGTGTGTGTGTAGCAGTGTATGTGTGATATTATGACGAGAGAGTAGGATTTATGGCCAACAAAGCCTACACTCATACACCCACACTCACACACACTACCCTTTAAACCCAATCTGCTCCCAGTGAGTAACTCTTTGCAGCTCTCAGGCTGCAAAAGTTATGTGAAAAATCTTGACTGCTTATTATGCCTTCAGTTCTACAGTATATAGCATAGTTGATGTTCTATTTGCCAAATAAATATTCCTTGTTCTGTCATCATCGACGAGACGAACCCCTGAGTTCAAATATATATATCATATATATGTGAAGGGGCTGCCACACATGCTACGGCATCCAACAAGCAGTGTTAGGAGTCGGTGCCTTGCTCAAGGGCACCTCTGCAACGCCCAGGATGTGAACTAGCATTCTCCAACTGCCAGTCCACATCATCCTTTTTGGCTCCGAGTGGGACTTGAACCAGCGACATTCAAGCCCCCAAGCCAAGTCCCTATGGACTGAGCTATTGGCGCCCCGCCTTTAGAAAGTACAGAAAGATTCCTGCTCACAAAAACCCCTCCAGCGTGCCGGTGTTGTCTGATACACAGTGCACAAGAGCCTCTCCGTTAACAGTTCAAGACATCAGCTGATTAGTCATCCTCTGCTACAGTCTCATTTTGTCAGAGGGGGATTTAGTCACCAGCCAACTCCTCATGTGGGTGTCGTACAGAGACAAAAAGATGACATAGACATTCGAGTATGCAAACCTTTAGTTTCAGCCGAGCCGCTGTCGCCCGGTGTCGTCTCCGCAGTAAACTGTTGTGACATTGTTTACACAATCCACTTAACCTTTGCTGCACGTCACATGATTCTGGTGGCAAAACAATAAATGTGTGCGTCTTGTTCTAAATTGCCCCCTTTATCGAAGCACTTTGCATATGACACCGTGAATGGAGTACTTTTATTTGCAATTGAAATGCAATCACTTTGTGTAGGGTAATTGGCAGTTACTGCCACTGCCAGACACATACGGAGGACTGACTCTGCTACAAATCAAAAATAAATAAATAAATGGCTCAATAAATCGTTTTGCATGCCATTAAACGCACCAAAATAATATCTTAAAATAAGTGTAGGCATTAAAGGTCGCATTGATAACATTTTTACGTAGACTTATAATTAAATTAAATAAATCTACATCGACATCTCTTTCCACACGGTGTGTGTGTTTCGTCAGTTATCATCAGGCTTGTGAATGAATGAAATGGCAACACTGTGGGAACTGAGGTATCTGAACTGCAACACATTCTGATCTAGGATTTTATTTAGTTTAGCTTTAACTATGACCAACGGTTTTTCCTTGTGTGTGTTAAGGAATGTAGCCGGTGTGGTGTTTGTGGTAGCTGTGTAGGGATTAAAGGTTATCTTCATGCCAGATGGTGAGAATGGTCTAAATGTTTATGTTTCCGTAGAAGGATAGGGTGACCCTTTGGCCCACCTGGGGGACAAGACCCAATAATTGACAACAGGTTGGGTAGTGATTTAGGGGAGATGAGCAGGAGGAGGACAGGTCAACTCCTCTTTTAATTCTATTGGATAGATGGACAAACTGACCAATTAGAAAAGTAGGGAGTTTACAGCCCAAGGGACTTTAAGAAGGCACGCACGAGTAGAGATCAGGGGTGAGTTTTGTAGATTCCTAAGGCAGAAGGTCAAAGAGGATTTCTGATAGAGCAGGGGGCAAAGCATTGGCTAGAACTTTGTTAGATTCGAGAATACCAGGTAGTGGCCAACCTGGTCGGACACAAGGCTTAAGATCTGTTTCAATAAAGATTGCTCTATCATTCCACCCAGGCTTGCCTCAGCAGGATTCTTTTATCATCAAACTATTCACAGACACCTTTTTGGAGGAGGAGAGATCCTCTTCACCTGAGGTGTGGGGAGCTGTCAAGGCTAGAACAGATCAGGATTTCATATTAGGGGCAATTCCCTATGCCTAAAGTGTATCTAGAAAGATAGTTAGGTTGACAGTTAACAAGCTTCACTGTCCTGCGGATGACATGATTAGCAACAGTCATGACGTATGTACCCAGTGTTGTGTTGTAGCCTGTCAGGACAATTTGTAAGGCTGCAGAGAACACCGTGGTTCTGCTCTCAATGCTGTATGTATTGAAGAGATCTGAGTCATCACACCAGAGTCTGAGATTCTTCCGAGAATTAGCGGCTCTCAGACCTTACAAACATGTCGCTGAAAGTAAAGCTCCGGTTTTTTTTTTCTTCTATCAATTTATAATTAGTTTGACAAGTTATTGTAAAATTACAGCCTGTGTTCGCACCACAAGTAATAATAGCCGATGGCGTAAAAAACTTTCAGACGAGTGAAACAGTCGTGGGAGTTGAATTGTGTCCCAGACGTTTGTAATTGCTTCACATTACACTTATAACTCTTCCAGTTTTCTCTATCAGGGTGTAACAGGCGACAGGAACATGCTCTCCGCGGATATCAGCCTATTGAGGTGTGACCCAGAGTGTGGATGTGAACATTTTTTAAGGCTTTTAAAAGCCTGCATGAAAAAGTAAATACCAGGGATGTAAATGCCCTGGAAATGGTCAGTGAGCACAGTAGTGGTGCAGTCTAGCACATCAGGTGGTTGTTGTTAGTAAAAATGTTAATGTCCACAGGTCAATCTACAGAAAGCAAAGGCGACGTTCTTTCCAACTGCCTGCGTTTTCCAGTGAATGTTGTAGATAATAATGTAGAAATCGCATGCATGTTTAACCTTGGGACGGTTTGTAAAGGTTAAACTGCATGGTGAAGTGTTAATGGTAACTGTTTTTTTTATTACATTACTTTATTCTCTGTTTATACACCAGCATCCACTAATGTATGCCTGAGGGGGTATAGTTGGTGACAAGCACAATAATTAATGGTAGATCAATGTGTATATCTGCTCACAGCTACATTATGGTGTGTTATATGTTTAAAACAAATGTTTATGTGTCCTTTCTGAACTAGTTAGGTCAGAAGATAACAACAGTTTTTCTGCTCCTTTGTTTAATAATGACGGAAAGGGAATTTGTCTTACTTATTTTGTTTACATTTGCTATCATATACATTTATATTTGATTGGCTTTTTTCACATGAAATTCGTTTTTTTCACATATGAATTCCACATTTTTCCAAATTTCCACATGCAATTGTGTGTTTTGTTTCAACCCAGATCAGGAGGTTGCATTATAAAAGGGGAGACCACAAAATGAACACGTAAGGAACATTTTAATTTCGTCAATCTAAACCAAATTAGACAATTTAAAGCTAAATGCAAATCTAAATGAATCCAACCACAACCAAACTGAAAACCCTGCTGCGTGGGAGCAAGGAAGAAATAGATATCCAGGTTTTTTATATCAGGTGGAGCAATGAGGAGAAGTTCATTCAGGTGTGTCAGGTTGATCTCTCCTACTACTGTAGGCTGAGATTAGGGGCAGGTGAGTTGTATCTGCATATTTATGGTGTGCCAGTCATCAGTAGTTTGGGTAGAGTCCTCTGCCCTGCTATTTAGCCGTCATTATCTCCCCTCATCTCCGGCAGGCACAAATCAACACCGGAACCACACATCCCCGTCTCTGTGAGCGGATAACAGTGGGGGAGCTGTCTCAGTGTCACATCTCTCTAGGAGAATATCAATAACACAAGCAGGTCAACTCACGTTTACCACAAATCGCACAATTTCACACCTGTGCTGTTTATTTTCTACCTGCTGGCCCCGGGTTGTATTTTGCATCATATTTTGCTCACACGTTATTTTAATCAATCAGTGTAGTACAATCTTTAGGTGTGTGGCCAGCCGGACAGAAATAGAGTTGTAAAATCTTACTGACGTCAGCTCTGCTCAGTTTTTCCACACGTGAAAACAGTCGCAGAGACAGAGGGGTTTTTGTTCTTGAACAGAAAGTGGGGAGCAGCAGAGGAAGACATGTACAGTACGCCACAATCAGAAGGGCCTGACTCATCTTCAGTATTTCACATACCCCCCCCACAATCCCACATTTAGTCAGAGAGAATGTAAAGCATAAAGCTATAAATAGATAAAGAAAAATGGCGTCATTCATTCATTCTCCTCTCCCACATTTCATCCTGTTTGTACTGTACTGTAGCTATATTTGTAGCTGAAACAGGCCAACAAGTAGCTCCATTATATCTATTCGGGTCATGTTAACCCATCTCATCTTCTTTGCTCCATTTGGTAGCCCGTAAGACTAGATGTATAAATACACACCTTGTTGAGATCCATTAGGACATCAAAATACACAACTTCTGAAAACAGAGCAGAGCAGAGGTACAGTCGAGATTTACTCATTGATTCTACAGAGTAGAATGTAGTACAGAGTACTATAAGGAGATACTTTTACTTTACCGAATCTGCGATGTACTTTTTAATCCACTATACATATATATATATATATATATATATATATATATGTACCACTTCAGTTACTCGTCACTTTGCAGATCCAGATTCACGATACAAAATACAATCAACAAGTCAAGTGTTTGTTTGCAGGATTATACAAAAAGTGAACAGATTACCACAAAACTTGGATGGAGGGTGGGTCTTGGCCCAGAGTAGACCCCTTTTGGTGTCATTTTAAATGTTTTATTCGATACTGGATTATGCTTGATTGAATTAAAGGAGACTGTCGGGCCTTGGTGGAGGTATGCACTCTTATGATTGCCATTCTAGTGTTGTAAGACTTTATTGGTCCAGGGGTTAATTGAAATTAGCTCCGCAAGTTTATAATATATGTATATGATTCTGAATCGAGTGCTTTTAATTTACTTTATACCTTTTTACTTTTACTTGCCTTAATCTTGAACACAGTTCTTTTACTAGTAACAAACACACTGTGCTATTAACACTTTTACTTAAAGGAGACCCAATATGCTTGTTTATTTTCCCCCTTTCTTTCAGTATTTAATGTATGTTCTTGTGCATATAAAAGATCTTCATCAGTAGTTCAGCCTTTACTTCCGTGACTGTGTGACATCAGACTACGCCACATGTCATACATTTGCATAATTTATTGTTTAAATTAAGGCTGGTTGATTAAGCACAGCTGCTGTGTTGTTGTTGTCAGCGGTGCTGGGTCAGACATGTGTGAGCCGACCAGAGGAGACTGGGTATTCAGGAAGGACGACAGTATGAGAAAACTAATGTGTCCTAGCATTAGACCGTGCAAATCTTTTCTAGCAGTAACCTTAAATAGAATCATGACCCTGAAAAATTAGCATAATATGTTTAAGTTACTTATGGTTAATATCTGAGTAGTACTTGTACTGTTTCAAGCAGATGTATTGGATGGACAATCAACAAAGAGTGATGGAGATGGAATACAGAAGGGAAAAATCCACTTGGGTTATGGTTGGGATCTATTTCTTTTTTTATATTCCTACAGTATATGCCGATGGAAATCATTTTCTATAGCAGACAAAACAATGCTGTCCCTACATGAATCAGTCCTGTTTCAGTTTATGTTTATTTTTTGCTAGCCATCGGGTTTGGCCTGAAAGAAACCGAGACATTTGCACTTTGACATTCTAAAATACTGTTTTTCAGCATTATTTGATTGATGTGCTGATAAAGCGTTGAGGGAAAAGGTCATCCATCAGAAGCATACTTTGCTTTGAGTGTTTGAAACAGTGAAGCACCTCGTCTGACACACTGTTGTTGGTTAGTGTGTCACTACATGAGAAAGGGTCTACTGCTCAGTCAAAATGACATTTCCAACACCTCCAGAATCAATACAATATCATAACACCTGCGCGTTTTAATGCAATCCATTTCAGCAGCCCGACAGCTACAGTGATTCCTTTTAAAGCTGCTAATGTTCAATTGTGGTTGTTGCAGTTATTAAATGTTGTTGACTGAACTCTGCTTTATGATATTTTTTCACTATACTTCACTCCGTTGAAAGCTGCACCCAACAGCCCCCAACCATATACACTATTTGTGCCTGCAATTAGCAGGGAGTTAAATGGGGATGGGAGAACAGAAGGTACACTTTGCAGGATTATGCAACACAAAATTAAACTGTGACACTCAACAAACAATATATTTCAACTTTAAAAAAACAGAATATGCTGCAGGCCTATTGTGTTTATCACACTTTGTCTAACCCCTAGCAGAATCCAACTTACCTTAAACGTCTCCATCTACTTCGGTTGTTTGGGAGAATGCTGCAATGCTGCAAATTATTTGCGTATTACAAAACTTTACCCGACCTTCTGTTGGCATGGGGATGAGTAGATAATGACTGAATCATTTTCAGGTGAACTTATGCCTTCAAGGGTATTAACGTCAGAAGAAACCTTTGCAAACACAGACTACACTCATAAAGGGTGTCAGTCAGCATATGTATGCGCTGACAGTACGAGTACAGAGGACGTCTTTCTTGTTAGTCTGCTTATACTTACTGTAGAAAGAATAACTACACCAGACTGAATTAAAATAACTTTCTCGAAAAACAAATTCAGCAATATTTTGCACAGATCTTCATCCTAATGCTCAGCATGAGTTTATTAATGAATAACTGTAATTTGATATGAAGGCTTTGCTTAATCAAGACGTCTGAGCCAAACAAAATCATTGCGTCCATTTTTGTCGCTTCTTGCATGTCCCATGTCACTTCCAGCCGGGCTCCATCCTGTTTGACCAAATTTGGATTTGGATTGGCTGCAGTGTCTGCAAAGATGATGGAAAACTGACACTCAAAAAGGCAGCCTGCCTTGCTTTTGAATATAATATAATATAATATAATATAATATAATATAATATAATATAATGATGATGACTTTATTTATAACCATTAAAAATAAAAATAAAAACTATAAAGCAAGAAATCTCTATCTGTCATTTACAAATCTTTAGAACTGTCCATGTGATATGTTTCACATTTCTGCATCTAACTGCACACCAAAGGAAGTGCAGTTTTGAATTTGGACATGAAATACATTCAATATTAAAACATTTTTAATAAACAGTGACCAGTGCTCTGTGCAGCAGTGGGGGGCCTAGCTTCAGCACCCTGGCTTCATGGCTCTGCAGACTGAAAGCTGGGTTCATACGTAATTCCTCTCACACGGTCTCACAGGGAAGCAGACATAACCAAAATGGAGATTTAGCATGGTGCAACAACTTGCTGTAGTTACGCGTTGCAGTGAGGAAAAAAACAAAGGTGGAATTATAAACAAGTCTGGATGAGTGGGGGGAAGTGGTCAACACAGGTTTTCTGCTCTTTGGGGAGAACTGCGGGTTAGATTTAAAGTTCTGTCAACAGCAGTATGCTCGCTAACGTTAGCCTCAAGGGCTAGAATGTTTAACATTGCTTGGCAGCACTGTTGGCTACTGAGATGCCTCTCTCATTGGTTGTTGTGGTCCGGCTCTGAAAGTGCTGTGGAAGTATTACAGTTTTTCTAAGTCGCTTTGGTACATTTTTCAGATCAGAATTTAAATTCTCAAAACTACTTGTTCAATCTTCACATCATTGTGTCACTTGTGCACATCAAAAAAGCAGTTTCTCATTTCTATGAACACATTGCAAATGCTTTGGTACATCCATGCAAATGATTATGTACAATTCTCTGCTGTTTCCTATATAAATATCCATAGATATTTACTTTTGAGAGATGAACTAAGGATTTTGAGCAAGAGACTGGCTTTTGCAGGTAATCCATGGTGTTTTGCTATTTGTACAAATTGTTTTGAGAATGCACTTACTGTTTTGCAAAAGTCGAGGATGATTCAAGAAATGTAACAAAGCGACAGAGAAAAACTGTAAAAAAGCATCTTTGATTTATAAAGTTTATCTGTATTACGTTTTGTGACTTTATACAACTCTACCTTCCTCTTACATTCAGAATATTTATCTCAGTATAATACTATCTGGCCGTCTGTCTGTGTCCTTTGTAGAGGCACTCCACTGCTACTGTAGTCATCAACAGAGCAGAGGAAATATTCATAGCAGACCCACATCAGGATCACTACACCCAGAATGGCTTTGTACACACATCAATACCAAAAAAAATACCAACACGAACTGCTTTGCAAAAATTTAAATCCCATGAATTAAATCGGAGCCTGGTATTTTATTGGTTATGACTTACTGGTCACAAAGCAAAGTACAAGTCTAACCTCCCTCCTTTTCTCTGTTTCATGATGTGTCCTTGGATCCAAAGAGCCTCTGTTTTTGATACCTGCATTCACAAAGCGGCAGCCAACTGCCAATCTACTGGCATTTGCTCGTTTTAGCATATTGATAAAAAACAGTGGAATGTACCGAGGAATTCACTGGTTCTAATGCCACATGCAAAGGACATGCCTGTTATATAGAACTGACTGTTGCATTGTCTGCAAAATCACATACATAACAAGCAATTTATTGGTATATAAAGAATGAAATGCCATGACTGCTGCTCCAGTGCTATGTATTACTGTAAATCAGGTGAAACTCAATGCATATCAATTCAATCAATCTTTTATGTGAACTAGATTTCCAGTATCCTGGATCTTATGAAGGCTGAAAACTGTATCAAAAAATATTCTGTTTAACATAGCAGGATATTACACACACTTACACTGTAACTATATTTATTCACACTAAACTCCTTCCTGGAACTGAAACAATACAATTGGCTTACACTGCGCTAATGTCACTTGAAATGTTGCTGAGATTGACAGGGAAATTAAGCTGTTTCTTTGGAAAACAATCAGCTTGGTGAAACATTACTCATGCATCAGTACAAGTTGAATCCAGTGTTCAGAAAAAAAGCTGTCTCAATCTTGTGTACCATTTTATGATGAATGTTATGAGCCCATATATCAGTGTGGAAAAACTCAGATGACACTTGGCTGTTTGAATCTCAGAGCCAAGTGTATACTGTACACATGACTGAGCACCATGGCGGCACAACAGAGCCAGTATGTTCCCTTGATTAAAAATTGTTTGCTCTGTGTGTGTGTGTGTGTGTGTGTGTGTGTGTGTGTGTCTGCACTGTATGTGAAAATGTCTTAATTACAGGAAACATTCAGATTGAGACTGTTTACTTCTAAAGGCTTCACTGAAGATAACGTACAATTCCAGCAGCCCTTGATGGGGGTGTCCTTAACTTGCAACTTTCATGCTAAAACGATGGGTGGAGTCGATCAGTCACTTCCTCCGACGGAATTATCAGTCACTTTGAGTAAACGGCTAAAGCGAGTGAGGTGGAGAAATAGATGCGATGCCATAGGTAAGATGTGAAGTTTCTTTCTTCATCCTTATTTCAAAAACGTTTCAGAATGTTTTATATGAAGAAAAAAAAAGAAAAATTTCATCTCTACAGCAGCTTCATTAAAGAATGAGAGTGGAGAAACAAGAGGATGAGAACAAGAGCAATTAAAGGCAGAGGAAGGATGGGGACATGTGATATAATCTTTATGATTAGCAATGAGAAGTAGTTCAGTGGTGCAAAGATGTCCCTTATGGAGGACAACGGAGTCCTTCCTCTGGAGGCTGGGTGGAGAAGTGATGCCAAACTCTCCCATGGAGATAAACTACTGACAGGACTCATGGGACGGTTTATCCCAAATTCACTGGATCTGACTTTAGATGGATGATTCTTCTGTCATCAAAGTACGAGTGAGTGAGTGAGTGAGTGAGTGAGTGAGTGAGTGAGTGAGTGAGTGAGTGAGTGAGGGAGGGAGGGAGTGAGGGAGGGAGTGAGTACCGATCAAAGTGAGATCAAATGAGAAAAGCATGCCACTTCATAAATATTTAAATCAATATTAACAATGTTCTGGCAGATGGAAAAGGTTCATCTACTTGCAGAAATACAGCTTGAAAGTTTTTAGACCATATTCACACATCTTCAGGCTCAGGGTGGGAAGCTCAAATGTTGTTATCAAGAGGATGTAATATCGGCAAATAAAACAAGTACATAAGTCGGTGAGGAATAGACCGAATTCACACAGCTGCCATTTGAAGCTCAACTGTTGTACTGCTGTGTTCCAGGTTTCTGGTCAACATAGAAAAAAACTCTCATTTCACAGCTCCCAACTGATCAGCAACCGTAAAGATGCATGAATAGTGATACTCCAGAGGGACATTGAGCCATATTTCAAGGTAAAACAACATATTTGATAACCAATTAGCTCCTTTCTAGTTAACATTACCATTTGCTAGTGTGACACGATACACTTAATTAGGTAGTAAGGTGTAACCCAAAGCTAATATCTGTACATACATTTGATTATTTACTTTTTTTCAGCTACCAACTGCTTCATTTTCTTTGTTAAATTGGCTTCTGCTGCTATTGCTACCCCTAACTGGTTTATGTAAAAATATAGCTGCTCACAAAATATAAAAAATGAATTCAAATAATAATAAAATAAATAAATGAATACATCAAATTACAAACAATTTTGATTTGTATTTGAGCCACACTTAAAATCAAAAAGTAATTCTAAATTGAGACTAGATAAAAGCTGAGTGACTGTTGACTGTTAATGTATAGAAGTAATAGAACAGGAAACATCGGGAAAATACAAGACAGAATTGCACAGAACTATCTAACAAACAGACTGAAATTAAGATGGAAATGTTAGTGATGATGGACCTGATTATTAAACTTCAAAATACAACTTCTGTTTTTCCTTTCTTTTGGATCACATTTTGTCAAATCAACATCACTAGCAGCTCCGGAATTCTTATAAAAGTTCTGACGATGTGAAGTTTTGAGGAATGACTTCTTAACAGCCACCACTGTAAAGACTGACTTCTGCTGAAGCAGCAATGTGTGTATGAATTGTCTAAGTGTTTCAATCTGATTGAGGTGTGGCTCTAAGAAAAGATAGTGTGACAATATCTACCACGTAACAGAACATTTGGAATATTACTTAAAAAAATAACCTTCATAACCTACATCTGTTCAAAGCACATTATCTCTTGGTATCTGAAGAACATATTGTACTCACAGACATCCCTTGCTCTTTGTACTGACTTGCTATCTCAAGTTAAGATCTGAACTTTGCTGCCCAGAGATGCAATTCATACAAAATAACGTACAATAGTTTTTAATGTGTTTTACTTCAGATAAGCATTCACATTAACAGAAATCTGTTTTCTATTCAGCATTGAATTATTTAGTCAAACACCAACCGTAACATCACACATTCCCAGCTGGAGGCTTTCACCTTCACACGGCACATGTGTTAAAATATGTATTGTATTAATATTCAACAGTACACATTAAGTACAAATGTACCACTTACAGATTCAATGAACAGATGAATAAGATAGACTACACACATAGTGAGGTCATCCACTACTGTACTGTAGGTGGAAATAATTTAATCTTTAAAATTTTAATTTTCAAGACTTAAACGCTTCTTCCAAATTAAATTATATTTGCTTTCAATAGAAATAAACCATTTAGTTTAGTGACATAAGATTTTTAGACTGGATTTACGGCTAGAAGGCTAGCCCCACTAAAAAAGGGGTCTTTTCGCCACGTGCAATATTAGCAGCACATTTAAAAACAGACAGAACAAAAGCATTTTGTCATAAATTATAGATAATAGTAAAGTGAGAGAATGCACTTATGAATCAGTGGTGCAGCTCATATGCAGTCAAATCAAGTCCAAACATCTGCTTTAAAATCATTCAGAGCAAACCGTTCCTGACATTCAGCTTTTATATTTCTGTCTCATGCTAACATGGGAGAATGAAAAATATTGCAGGGGAAAAAAGCACATAAACAAAGTGGAATACCGAAAAATACAGACTTGGAAGTAAATCAGTAAAATTCAGAGTCAAACCGCCCAGGTATCCTGTTGCAACACGTTCTCACTCTGAACTCATCAAATGCTGTAGCTTGGCCAGTAGACTTAGGCTTCAAAATGTGCCGCTCTACCCATCTAGTGTATGTTTTGAATGTGAAGGGCTTCATGGTCAAGTAAGCAATAATACGTAATGTGCAAGAAGCGATTAGACATCTATAATAAAGACATAATTAAAATATTATGACATATTCTGACTTTTGGACTGTGTATTCACAAATTGAGACAGCCGTGGTTTGGTTATATTTAGACTCCAAAACTACTTGTAAGGTTTAGGAAAAGGTCGTACTTTCAGATGTATGTAGGAAAATCCACATACGTTCCGAATCCAACAACCCCAGACAGCCCACAGTGTCACTTCAGGAAGTGACACTAGAGGGGTACCTACAGTGTTAAACTCAGAAGCAAAGAGACACTGACCAGGCTGCTGTATTTGATGCATTACATACACAGATGTGATGCAGAAGTAATCCAATTACAGTTAAAATACAAAAACTGCTTACTTTAGATGACTGTTGTTATAAAGACATTTGGTCCTCACAATGATAGAACATCATAAGAGCTGTCAAACACACAGAGACACACATATAGCTTTCCTCTTCACCAAGAGGGCTCAGGGCGAGCGACCGAGGCAGAGCTCATCATCTGATAAGTGTGTGACTGCCCCTCTTTCCAGTATAATTAAAGGAGAGACACAGCAGTGGGACTCTCAATGAGAAGAATGTGTCATCTCTGTCCTCGAGCTGCAAAATTACCAGCCACTCGTCAGCTGTATCCACCGAGAAAGAAGGAGGGAAGCATCTGCTTAATTGGGGAGCAGAGATAGTATGAGGCCAGGAGGGTCAGCAGTGTGTGTGTGTTTGTAGCTGGAGAAGTCTGCCTGTGTGTTCAAACACTAGTCTGCAGTGTGTTTAGATGACTTTCCATCTACCCATGATACACATCTTCAGTGCTGGACTCTTATTGTCTCTTGGGATGCAGACTGAATGCTTTCGTGTCTGAATTCATCCTGTATACTGACTAAATTAATGTATAGAGGAATACGTAGAGTCTACACCAGGGCCGGAGTGGGACTCATTTGAGTTTCATGCCTCAGACTGGCCCACTTTAGATCACGACCTATTATATTAAAATAATGTAATTATAACTTTACATGTTAAGCCTACAATAGCGCACTGTTCCCTAAAGCCTTTTAATTCCGTGTATTTTTTCTAAAATAATTCCTATTCAATGCAAGTAATGGTTGCTTCACTTTCAATTGTGTGCTTTGTTTACTATCTTACCTTTAATGATAAAAAGTATATTGGGCCACTACTATCATTTGGGCATAGAAAGTGGCTATATTGGAACGGATGCTTGCTTGTTCACACACTAGCTCACCTGTTCCTTCCATGACAGCAGCGATCCCTTCCTCACTGGCTCCTGCTCTGCCTCTGACACTAAATCACATTTTAAAAATGGTCATAATTCTCAACACTAATCTTTTTCAAGTCAAAAATTCAAGTCAGTTTCATAATTGTAGTGCTGAATCATCTATCATCATCAATTATCTCAAGGCATTTATCATATAGAGCAGGTCT
>OMLP01027853.1:0-48316 GCA_900302685.1 Spondyliosoma cantharus | reverse complement strand
AGTGGCCTGATGCCAGTAACTTTGCGTGCCTCATCTCTGGCTACTACAAGCTGTTTGTAGACCCTAAACGGACCATCTACTTCCGGACCCCTGGTCAGTCTCAGCTGACCAAGGCAGGTATGTTAGAGGTCTTAATTTTGAACACATTAGGCAATATACAGTACATCAAATGTAAAATAACATTGTTTACTTAAAAGCTTAAGATGAAATATTCATATCACACATTGAAAGTTATAGTATGTAAGTGATTGTGTCTTTCTGTCAGCATCATATACACTGCATGTCAGGCAATATTTGGAAATCATTATATGTTCCGTGTACATGGACATTGATTTGCTTCTTCATTGGCTGAAACCATTACCTGTAGAAACCAGGTTATCCTGGAACTACCATCTCATGGCGCCCTCTGCTGTCCTTCCTCTCATCTCAATCTTGACTCATTGGAATAAGATACTCCATTCTCCAACAGTCTGGAATTTTACAGTGAAATATACTTTTTGCTGTAATCATAAACATTTACTGACAGATCCTCTGCCATCTGCTGTCTCAACCTGTAGTCCACATAAAAGAAAGGACCATCATACCATCACATTCCACCAGAGTCTAACCCTCCTACCTCAAACAAACCTCAACTTCCAACATCCATCTCTGAAATTACAAATAATCTCCATGTGACCACCAGCTGTCGTCTCTGCTTTCCCATCAGGATCTTCTCTATCCCCACTAGTTCTTAACACCTCAAACTCTCCACTGCTCTGACAATTCTATCCCCAGATTACAGAAGTTCCCACCATGCTCACCCACGTTCTGGGGCAACCAGCTTGCCAAGTGGAGGGCGACGAGGGGACGAGAGGGAAAGCTCACACAGAGACTCAGGGTCTGCAAGGGCCCTTGTTCCAGCAGAGTCTCAGCATCTAGGCCTGTGTCATGTCCACCTTCGAGAGCAACAATTTCAAGAACTCCAAACACGTGCCGAAACTGAACTCGACATCAATGAGAACTTTATTTCCCAGGAGCCCCCCGGGCGGCCCCGTACCAAGTCAGATCCCACCCAGCAGAGTACAGAGGAAATAGCTGGGGTTTTAGATTGCCCAGAAGTGGAGAATGCAGGATTCAGAATCCGAGCCCAAACAATGAATCAATCCCAGAAAAACTCACGATACTTCTGTGACTCCTGCAAAGCCAGGCACAGGGCAGAGGGTCTTACAGCAGTGAACAGTAGTGGGAGCTCGGGGAAACACTGCTCCAGTGCTTGTGCCTCCCGAGATGGAGGCGCTGTTGACCTCATAGCCCTACCACCACCAGGGAATGAGGAGGACGAGACAGATGGCGGAGGAGAGAAACTGCAACCACCACCACCTGCTATTGCAGCCCCGCCACCTGGCTTCAGGGATAACAGTTCAGACGAGGATGACACAAAGAGAGGGAGGAAGGCTCGAACCAGTGCCAGCACAGGGGTGGCCTCTGGGAAGCTTGCCCAAGCCAAGGAAGATGTGCCTGTGACACTGATCGATAATGTTTCCACGAGAACAGTCCGAGATCATGCCCAGGAGCTTGATGATGCTCTGGTGTCCACCTTACAGGCACTAGAGGCTTTGGCAGCCTCTGAAGACTACCCCCATCACCCTCAACAGCCAACACAGACTGCAGGTCAACAGCCTCAGTCATGCCACAGCCCACATCTCACACACAGAATTAACAATAACACTGATCCAATAAAATATTATTTTCCTATCAATCAATATCACACATTTGCAGTGCATCGTGTTTTTTTAATAATAGCAGTCTTACTAAAATCTCCTCGTGAAATTGCAAGAAAATCCTGTAATTTCTTAATTTGAGGGTAGAAATGCACACACATGTAATCGCTGCAAAAACAACATATGATTACCATAGAAGGTTGAAAAATACAGGCTACCTATGATGCTGAGGGTAAAAAAGAAATGAGGCTGATAACATTATGGACTGTGGTTTTGCAAAAACTAACAATAATAGCTTATTATTAGACAATGCAGTGTTTCTTAAAATCATTCTTGGACGAGGCGTGTCCACTGGTGCACAATTTGCAGTGTGGAAAGGTGTTCCTGAAGAACAGATTTTGGGGACAAATTAGTTATTCTAAAATTATTTCATTCGTTTTGTGATCAGGATGAATCCACTCAGTTGCAAATGTCTGGTTTGATAGCCGCAGTAAGACAAAATATAAAGTGTTCATATTTCTATCTTGTTAATATTTGTTACTTGATTATCATAACAGTGTGCTGTGTTCTCCTCTTCAGGGCTGATTGTCTTAGCTGCCATTACACCTGAGTCATCATTGGACTCAGGCCATGAGACCAACTCCTCTGAATTGACAGATGTATCTGAGATGGTGTCAGCTATGAAGCAGAACCAGAACCAGGCCTACCTGCTGGCTCACCATATCAATAAGGAGCGTATCCTCTGCCGCCGTGACTTTCCGCTGGCTATCCCTGGTTGCACAGCAAAGACCATAGGAACTGGGGCCTTCTCTGTAGGTCAGATTCGTGCTGGCTGTCCACCCAAGCAAGTAATCCTCAGCAAGACTGTTCCCTTTAAAGTCAGTCCCAGTCAAGACTCTGCCATGCTCAGTGTTATGACAGAGCAGGGGGGGAATCAAGACACTATTCAGACTGAACAGAAAGCAGAAATGAAAGCAAACTCTGAGTCCACCAAAGCAAACACCTCTGATACCCCTTCTAAAACACCCGAAGAACTTAAAGTATCTGCTGCTTCACTGACAGCTCAAGTCATTAAAGATCAGAAGTTATCAAACTCTTCTGGGGAGACATTGGGACAAAATCTCTCTGACGGTGTAAAGGGGAAGACAACAGCACCTCTTAACAAAGACCCTAGCAACAAAGCCTTACCTATCCTCCTGCCTGTGGACAGAACTGCCTCCGCCAAGATTTCTCCCACTAATATGTGCCAAGATGCCAAGACTGCCTCTAGTGAGACCATGAAGCCTTCAAGCTCTTCAGAACTTCTTCAACTTGATGACCTTTTCTGCACATGCCCAGTACAACAGGAGCCCGGAACTGAACTAAGACTTAAAGACCCACAGGTTCAGAAGGTAGTGGTGTTTCAATCCTCCTCCCCCACTGATGATGAGCGTCTTCGAGCCAAAGGCCTCCAGCTGGCTAACAGCAAAGAAAATGCAGTGAGAGTAGGAGCAGATCCTAGTTTGGCAAAGCCCAGTCCTCAAATACAAACCAAGTACTCCCCTCGTTTGCCTGTAAAAGCAGAAAGAAAAGAAGCAACTGAAAGCAAGGCTGAGGGTGTCCAGGGAAAAACGCATCTTGAGTCACAGAAAGGCCCCATGAAATCCTTACCTATTTTAGATGATCCAACAACACCTAGCCTCTCAGTAGATAAAATCTCCACTCTCCCAGCCAGAGACTCAAAGAAGCAAGGCACTGGGAAGGGGAAGCCCCAGCGCACCGCCCCTTTCTTGAGCTTTAGAAACCTTCTTTCAGCTACATTCCCAGCAAGAATGCGAAGAGAAACGGATGAGCGAAGGGCTCAGTTGCAGAAAGTCCGTCAGTATGAGCTAGAGTTTTTAGAGGAGCTGCTGAAACCCAAGTCATCCCAGGGAGAATTTTTACCCCAGGGATCCTCACCTGTGCCCTCTGGCACTCCATGTGCCTGCCAGCTTCGCACCAGCCCTGTCCTAAAGGCACCAGGCATTTCTAGGGAGCAGCGACGCAGCTGTGACTGTAAGCGAATGTGCAGAGGCATGCGACTACCTGACACACCAGTTGGCACCACAACAGAGACCCAACACAGAGGCAGAGAGAGACCTATCTCGAAGACCCCCCCAGCAGTCTCCAAAGCCCCTCACACTCAAGGTGCTACAAGGAGACCTCAGACCTTAGAGATCAAGACCACACGAATACGCTCTACCAGTCTTGAGTCAAGAGAGCCAAGGGGAGAGCATGGTTCCTGCTTGCCCACCTGTACTTCTCAAACAGATTGCATGGGAGGTCCACAATATAAGAAGCTCCAGAGGCGCTATAGCATTGGAGAGCTGGATAACAGCACTAGTACACCTGTCTATGCTGAAGTAAAGCCCAAAGCCAAGAGTCTAGAGAAGGAGATGGAGAGAGTGCGGGCCACAGGGCTGAGGCTCCCTACCCCGATTGAGCCAATCCATACTCAGTCTCACCAGGCAGAGGGAAAGGGGAAAAAGGGTGTGTTTTTCATTCAGGGAGAAGAGCTACTGCGAGAAAGTAAAGATGGGACTGGGGAGGTGCTGCTGACCCTACCCAGTGAAGACAGTGATGACAAAGATAAATGCTGCTCATTCTGTTTCTGCTACAGGAAGTGTGAGGCCGCAGATGAAAGCAGTGAAAAGGATGAGCTTTCATACTCTATACCCCTTCAGGTCCTTCCAGGCATGGAGCTGGATTCACGTACCTTTCCTGTAGTAAGCAAAACACTCCAGGTTCTTAATGCAGAGGACTGCAGTGGGGAGGAAGAGGAGGAGGAAGAAGAGGAGCCACAGACACAGGAGATTGACCTGAGAGCTTGTAGTACACTGGAGGGGAGCCTGGCAAGGGTACAAGCCCTACAGGGGAAAAGTTTCAGCTTGCCTGATGGTTTCCTAAATGCCCAGTTGGATGCAAATGAGTTGCTAGCTATCCTGCGTCAGTGCGCTAACAGCCCGCAAGCTGAGGGTGAGGCGCGTCTTCAACCCTCACAGATTTCAGAGTACAAACAGGAGCTGGCGGTACGCTTCAAAGAATTCAGAGCATCTTGTCGCCGTGTGGCAAGTGTTGAAAAAAGCCCAACACGTATGCTTGCTGTTGTCACCGCCAGCTTTCAAGTGTTGTGTGAACTAACTCAGACTTTCATCAAATTGGTCAGAGGGGTTCGATCAGAATCCCAAAGGCTGCAGCTGTTGAGAAAAGTTGAGGAAGTAGCAATCAACTATACTTTGCTTCTGCGGGCAGCAGAAGAATCAATGGGACACTCAAGCAGCTTGCCAACAAAGACAGTGAGCCCTCAAGTTTCCTCCAACACCAATAACATGAGCTCGCTCACTCGACCCATTAAAACTCTGCCTGCCCAGTAAGAATAAATCTGGCAGGGATGTAATCAAAACAGTCCAGAATGTGGGTGACTACTCTATCCAAATTCATTATTTGTTTATTGTTTACATTTTTTACAAGTCATGCAATGAATCATCTTCAGTAAAAATTGCAATGCAGCTGTTCCATCCATTGTTTACAGGCCCTGAGGTAGCCTCGTGGATCTTGTTTTGAAATATAAAGATACACCAAACTAATGCACAATGGAATAAGAACCCTATAACAGACTGGGTGATACAGGGCTAATCACCTCATATCAATATTCACAATATACATAAGTTATTATAGTATAATATTTTATATGTAATGTACATTTGAGTTGTGTCTACTTAGCAAATAATATAAAGTTTTGTGAATAAAAAGTGAAGAATATATTTGAAATGTATTGAGTTAAGAGAACTATAAAGATTATAATACATCATCAGAAATAAATGTATGCTCTGGAATAAAATATTTCAGAGATCTCGTCAAGTAGCGACTTTGTTAATTGCGTAGTCCAAAGCGTTGGTTGGTTAGATGGTGATGTGTGTGTTTGTTGAATTTTCTAACTATTGTAAAGCAAAATGGAGATCTCTCTTGGCTATGTTGACTGTGTCTGGGGTACTGAAACAAGAGTGAAAATGTAACTGACAGTGTTGGAAAACGAAAACCGCTGAAAGACGACATTTTAAACCATACTGATTGACAGAGGCCCGTTCTCTCACTATCACAGAGCAAGTATGAAAAATACCTGCTCAGGGCAGACAATGTAGCAGAGACCCAAGTCATCATCTTAACCACTACACAGAACTGAGTGTCTTACCTCACTCAGCTGTAGAGAAGGAAAACCCACACTGTACTTAATAACGCACAGAGTGTATTTTACACCATCACTGATCCATGGCTCACTTGCATCTCACCTGTCGTGAATAATAGTTTTAAATACAGCCATCCACTTGCAAGTGAGTAAGCTTATAACTAGAATTTTGCACAACCTCTGAAATTAGCTCTGAAGTTGAAATGTATCTTTTAATGTTTGATTAAGTGTTTTTTATTCACTCTGCTGCTGAAACGCTCACTTGAGTCCACACCACCAATTTTACATGATTCATCTCCTCAAAGCTAAAGCTTACCCGTTTCAAAGGATCCTTTGTTTTTAATTCAGGTTTTCAGATACAGTATAAACAAATTTGCTTTCTATGTGCTGTTATACATTGTGCAATCTAGCAAATATATAAGAAACACACAAAGTAGTTTTCTATGTATTTTAATAAAACTAACACATCTGTTTCCTGTCTGAAATCTCCTTTGTGTCTCATCCTCTTGTTATTCTTGGAAATTAATCGCAGAGACTTGATAGTTGTGCTGGCCTAACATGTATACCGGACATACTGTTAAAAGAAAGTGCTGTGAAACTACATTTAAAATGACTGGGCTGCCACACAGAAAATTAATGTTTTAGTGCTTTTTCTTGCGTAAAATGTATTGGTCCATTTTTTGGAATACAACATGGTACTCCAATGTTACTCAAAGGTTTGTGAAATACTGTATATGATGTTAACATCCAACCTGAGTCAAGACATTTAATTATTTGGTGGTAATAAACTAATTTTAGGATACTGAAAGCCATACAGTGTACAAACTGGATAATGTTCCACATTTGAAATACATAATAAATCAATGGGGGATATAACAAGTACTATATGTCTTAGTAATGCTGTAAATTTGAGCATTTTTTTAACTTTATTTATATTTTGAGCTTTTATTATTAGTTATTATTATATCTTTGTGGGACAATGTGACTGTTCATCAATTTAGCAATATAACCAACTTTACACTGGAAGTTTCACCGAAAGGCGAGAGTATCTGTGTTATTGCACCTATTTTCTTGATTTCAGGACACATTTATAGTAATTACAAGCACTCTCTTTTAACGGTCTGTTCTTTGCTGTTGATGTGGCATTTTCCATAACCATATGCAGTATTTTCTCTTTCACTGTACTGCATGTTTTGCCTAACGTACTAGAATTTCAGGGGCAGAAACTTTGATCATTGAAGGTGATGATACTGTTTGTACAGAACATTTTCCAGTTCTCAAGTGGAAAACCAGGCAAAATGAAAGGCCACTGTGGCAATATGTTAATGTTTTGCAAATTATATACAGTATGGAAATGTATTATTCTACACTTTAAATGTAAATATTAAGATCAAATATTTGAGAGAATAAGAAACACTTTTAAAACATTACTTGTAACATTAAGATTTATCCAAACGCTTCACTATTTTGTAAAAAGGGAAAAGATAAAACATGTCTGTAAGGTAATTATTTATAGTAGTGTAACATAGAGACTAATAGCAAAACATATATTTTATGAGTATATGATGAGTATAAAGCATGGGACATGTTTATTTTTATAAACCAAAAATATCAATGTTCTCTCATCAGCACTTGAACATTTTAACATTATGATGAACATTTTCTGTGGTTGTCATTGTTCAGTTGCTTTGTTAAACTGTGGATATGTCTGTGTTTCATTCACACGATGAGCCCTCCATGGCTTAATCCATTGTTTCTTTATGTGCACCTGTTCATTCCTGTCTTTATTTACTGTCAATGATCTTGTCGTCACTGTGGTCTTCTGTCTGTGTACAAAGTTAACTCATGTTTTAAGAGCAATAAAGTATATTATATAAACTCCTTCAGAGAATTTGGAAATGACATTGCATGCAGTAAACTTGCCTAGGGACAGGGTGTCCACTAGTAAGCCTTTAAACAAACAATGTCATATGGAATTATCTGGAAATGTCTCTCTTGCTGCTTACTTCTGTGTTTGCTTAATTCATTTGCCTCTGTTGACTCAACAGTGCAAGCCTCACTGACTAGATACAACACCAACCACTGACAGTAAAATGTCTTTGTGTTGTTGCCATTTGAGATAAATCGACTTAAGATTTTCTGTTTTTTGTTTCGTAGCTAAGTATCTGAAGAGCAGATCAAATCTAAGCTAACCACCAGCCAGGGTAGCCTCTTTGCCAAAAACACTATGATAAGGTTATGCTGGAAAGAAGAAAGATGATCCTGTAAAAATACAACCGTCTGTGGTTGTTAGAGATTTGTAACACTTGTAGTTTAACACGGGCCACTGTCATATTAACTGGCTGTGTTCACAAAATACACTTTTACATGACACAAAGGAAAGGAAAGGCACAGGTGTAAACAATTCAATTAATCGTGGCTGAATTCAATGAAGCTCTTTCAGTGCCAGAGGGAGCCTTCGTTAATGTTATTGACACCTGTGTTTTCCCTACTATAACAGGTCAAACTGTCTGCTGTGAAAAAAGGCCAACACTTACCTATTTTACTGTCTGCATTTTGGTGGTGCTTTTGGGGACCTCTGCCCAAAGGAGAGATCTAGCTTTAATGACAACACAAGGGAAATGTGTTACCTTTGAATTAATTACTAGAGTATGGACAGGCTTAATATCATATGTCCAACACCATAAATCTCACATTAAGTTCAAATGGACAGTGTCAAGACCATATGCACTGCAGTGCCTTCATTTGCCATAAAAGGCGATGAATATCCCGGAAGCCCACATTTCCAGAGGATACATAATCACTATTGGGGGTTTAGAGGAGGCAAAGCTAACAACATCTTGTAGTGTGAACTTTGAGTTAGCATTAGCTGTTTATAAACGTTATTTTAAAGCCTTTATCCATGTTATCATGTACCAGTTCATAAAATATCTTGTTCATTTGAGGAAATGACAATGTAAAACCCCAGGACAAGAGCTCGGTGTATCTGTTGAATGATGTATTAACACACTTTGGGCTTTTAATTCTCATTGTTTTAAGTAAAAGCTCAGTAATGACGAGTAAACATTGATATACCACCTAGCTTGCTTGACGTGTCCCTGCTCTTGACTCCCCCTGGTCGGAATGACGTAATCGCGGCAGAACGTAAGCGAAAGCGTGCGCGCCGCCCCGGGAGGAAGAGCGGCACGCGTCGTGTGGGACATAATGGTGGATAGGTAGGGAACACACTTTAGCTCGCTAGGCGTAGCTCATCAACTGTTGATTCATTTCCAGTTGTTGTCTCGGACTCCTCGCTCCCTCAGACTCGACAGCAGCTCGCTGCCGCTGCCCCCTTTAACTGAACGACGCCCTGGATCGCAACAAAATGCCGAACATCAAAATATTCAGCGGTAGCTCACATCCGGACCTGTCGCAGAAAATAGCTGACCGCCTGGGGCTCGAGCTTGGGAAGGTTGTTACCAAGAAATTCAGCAACCAAGAAACATGGTGAGTTCTTTTTAGCTGTCGTGGTTACCTTTGAAAGACGTGTATTGTCAGACGCATAGCTTCCTTGCATGCAAATGTTGTAGCCTAGCGACATGTAACGTTATTTAATTAGAAACGTGGTGTCATGATGGAATTGCCGCGCAGGGTTTTTAGGAACTTGTAGTCCGCGCATGGCTGAAGATGCTAACTGTGAAGCCTGGCTGGTAATTCCCTGAGCAACAAAGCAACATTGCGTCAGCATATTGAAGTGATCATGTTATATATCACATACGATACTGAGAGATGTTCTGACTCCGCCTGCTGCTCTCTCCCCCCCCCTCCTTTAATGTGACCCTTCACACGAGCCATTGTTTACCCTGTCTCATCTATCTCCTCCAGCCTCCATGGTGTGTTAACTCAGAGGTACTAAGTGGTATTTGTCTTGTCACCTCTCTCCTCCCTGGCAGCGTGGAGATAGGGGAGAGCGTACGTGGGGAGGATGTCTACATCGTGCAGAGTGGCTGTGGTGAGATCAATGACAATTTGATGGAGCTGCTGATCATGATCAACGCCTGCAAGATCGCCTCTGCCTCCAGGGTCACGGCTGTCATCCCCTGCTTCCCCTACGCCCGGCAAGACAAGAAGGACAAGGTGGGGGTGAGGGATATCTGTCTAATTACTTCTGTCATGCCATTTGCCATCCCAGCATCATGACAAGAAGCCTGCAGCCATGTCCATCAACAACTGCTCGACTAAGCATTTTTTACTTCCCTCCTCTGTTTGTTTTCCTGTCACTGTCGGCTTTGCTGAGTCAGCTGCAAGTTACATCCCTTTACAATTTGAGTAGCTGTTTGCCTGTTATTTACTTTCATTCCAACATTTTGATCATATTGCATGAGTGGAATGTATTGCATGTTTTAAATACCTGATTTAAACATATCGATTTGTGTGATGCAACATTGGATAGTTTGTTACATGAAGTAAGCATGGTATTTTTCTTATATTAAAAGTCATATTGCAGTTGGGCTGTATTCATTTTGGAACTTTTGCCTCTATGTGCTTGGTTATCATGCTACATACTGGTGATTCTTGCCCATCTTGATTTACAGTAAATATTAAAAGGATCAATTGTCACACTGAAAAGGTTTTTATATTACTATTATAGTGTCTAAAAGATTGTGATATTTGACTGGTATTATTTGACTAAATGGCTATGCTCTCAGTTAAGTGTTATTTTTAGAAACGAGCCATGCTTGCCAGTTCACTTATTCCATGTGACTGAAGAGATCTATTTTCACTGCAGAGCCGCGCTCCTATCTCTGCCAAGCTGGTGGCCAACATGCTGTCAGTGTCAGGTGCAGACCATATTATCACTATGGACCTGCATGCATCACAGATACAGGTGAGCAGCTCTGAAGCAGACATAAACAGAAGTTTAAATTCACTATCCTGCCATTAATCTGTCCCTTCCGTTATCTTTCTGTTCTACTCTCTAAATCCATCAGTGCCTGATTTTGGAGAAGCTTCATTAGAAACCTGTCATTCCCTTACATTTATATAGATGTCAGAAGGACAATAGATGCTAGCCTTCCAATAAAAGTTTTTCCAGTCGGTAGTATATGTTTATCTCCTGTGCCCCCGCCCAAATTATCATCGTTATCTTTTTCCAGGGATTCTTTGATATCCCCGTTGATAACTTGTATGCAGAACCAGCGGTGCTAAAATGGATAAAAGAGAACATTCCCGAATGGAAGAACTGCACCATCGTCTCACCCGACGCAGGAGGAGCCAAAAGGTATGCTAGTACAGCTTGCCAAATGTGTTCTACCCTTGAGTTTACCTTCACCAAATCTCGTCCAGAATTTACTTTAGATTAAAAATGTGTTTCCTTTGCTTGTCTCTGACAAGACTCTATTTTGGCAGGTGCATTTACATGTTTGTCCACTTCGGCAAACACACTGGCTCTAACTTATTTACACTTTCCCTTCACAGGGTCACCTCAATAGCCGACAGGTTGAATGTGGACTTTGCTCTCATTCACAAGGAGAGGAAAAAGGCGAATGAGGTGGACCGCATGGTTCTAGTCGGAGATGTGACCGATCGGGTTGCCATTCTAGTTGATGACATGGCTGACACATGTGGCACAATCTGCCATGCTGCTGACAAGTAAGCCCCATTATCCACATTTTTGTGGTAATTAAGATTTGAACTGTCCAGCCTAAGAAAAGACTGGCTACTGTGGTTACGATGATCTAATCTGTCAAACTAATTTAGAAGTAGGTCAACACTGAATTCCATTTAAAGGCCAGGATCTATGTAGTCATATGTAATGTAATTATATTGTTTCTCTCCCTTTAGACTAATTTCTGCTGGTGCCACCAAGGTGTACGCCATATTGACCCATGGCATCTTCTCTGGCCCAGCCATCTCACGTATCAACAATGCCTGCTTTGAAGCTGTTGTGGTCACCAATACAATCCCTCAGGAGGAGAAGATGAAGCATTGTCCCAAAATACAGGTCAGGATTCATCTTCCACCTCAGTTATACATAAGGTTGCAACAGGTTTTTCAGTGTAAAAACACATCCCAGTCATAATTTTTCTGACAGTAAACAAATCATTGTGTCTAGTTACATTCACAACATCCCCCCCCCTCTCTCTTCCTCCAGGTTATTGACATCTCCATGATCCTCGCAGAGGCCATCCGTAGAACTCACAACGGCGAGTCTGTGTCGTACCTGTTCAGCCATGTCCCATTGTAACGAATAGTGTCTGCTACATCCACTGTGTGCTGTTACACCAAATAAGAGAAGAGGGAATTCCCCCAACCCAAACACCATTAGCAAAATTATCTTGCTAACTAACCATTAAACAAAAGAATGAACTGTCATGTCTGTTACTAATGTCCCCTCCCTCCCGCAGTGTCCCCTTCATGTGCTGGGCACCAAAGCAATCACGAGCTACCAAGTTAGGCCAGCGTATTTATTGTACTTGGGTAAATAGGTGTTTATCCACTGTGAACATTGTCCCTCCTTTTCCCAACATATAGTTACAGAGTTTCTTTTGACTATTTAAGCTTTCCAGGGGGCATTTCAATCTGTCAACAACTCCCAGAAGGTATAACTGGTCAGGAGAAGTTTAAAGCTGTTACATTGCTTTTGTTACAATGGATGAGTGAAGTTTTTTTTTTTTGTGTGTGTTCCTCTTGTATCCTGCGAGTTGACAGATTATAATTAATGAAGTGAATGTGTATTGAACTAGTTTACAGTGCCACTGAAGCTCCACTCAACCAAGAGTGCCTCAACAGTCTGAAATGTTGAATAGTCTATTAAAGTCAGTAAAGTCTATCTTATCTAATCTAAATTACCTTTTTCTCTAGTCTTCTCCATCCCCTTCCTCCTGCTTAGCTGTTTTTGATTTTTCACCGACTGAAGCTCTGTTACATGTCTTTGTAGAAGATGTTTCAGCATGTTTCTTTCAACTCTTGAGGTGCCCTCATTGAGTGGGGTTTGCCCAGTGTCCGGGGGTTACCCTTCAAGGTTCCGCATTTTGTTTGAAGGTCTTTCTATAGAGAAGGGTTTTTAGTTTGGGGTCTCTGCAGGCTGGAGCTTCCGCCAGAAATGTTCACCTGCTATTTTATTTTATTTCATTTTTGTCTTTTTGTATGTCTGGAGGAAGGATTTGTCATTTATGTGCGTACTCCAAACCGTTGTGTTTTACTTTTTCAGATAGGTGAATGCAGCAGTTATCAGAGGATGCATTCTTAATAAAAATAAATATCCTCAAAATCTTAAACCTAGTACTTGCTGTTATTTCTGGCATTAGTACATCACACATATGTTGCTCTATCTATCAATCTATCTATCTGGGATTAATAAAGTTATCATAGTAGCAGGTACATTCAAGTACACATGCAAAATACAATCAAAAAACAGGCTTAGAAGTAACACACAACCAGGATCAGATAAAGGTTTTTTTTAATCATTATTACTTATTCAACAGGAACAAAGCATAATGCATTGTTGCCCAAGATATAGCTACAAGCTAGAGGTAGAGGCTGCCAATGAGGTGATGTCATTCATATGTATTTCTGCATTAAGGGTGTATTTTAACTTAGGCTGTTTACACTCGACAGTTAGAATTATTTGCTCTGTATTATATGGGCTCACTACAGCATTTTTGCCAGTAAATCGAAGTTTCAGTAGTTCCTACCAGAATTTGATCCCTGGCTCTGAAATAGCATTTAGACAATAAGATTGAATTACGATTAAGTAAATAACATATTAAAATCCAAATATATATGTTATTAGACACGTGACCTGCATTTAAATGTGCAAAGTAATAAAAATCCCGCTTGACAGTACGATAATAACGATAGTAGCATACTCGTAAAGCATACTGTAAAATGACAGGTAGGCCTGTTGTTTCTCATCGAACACACCCTTCTTCCAAAGAAGTGACTTTTTGATGATTGATGAGCAAAATAACCAATCACAGCGCGCATGACGTCGACCGTCTTGACCAATAGTTATTCTCGAATGGGCGGGACAATAACTGACACCGGCAGATTAGCGCACGGTGCATCTGTGATCTTGATGCTGCTACAGAACGGCGGACGAGGTTTGACAGTTTGTTTGTCTTGTGTTAGGGTAGAAAACGTGTTGTCATCGTTACCCGACCAATAAACAGTAATTAACCCTCAAATGGACGCAAGCGCTGACTTCAACTTCCAACAATGAGCGGAAGAAAATCAAAGTAATAAACCACGCTGTGCATTTTCCTTTTTCCGTCTGGTGACCGCTCACTTGGTAAGTCAATTGTATCTCTTATTTGTCTTCGGTTGTCTGTGTCTGTTTACATTCAATAATTCAAATTTTTGAAGTGTAATATCTTTTGCTGTAGGTTTTTTCCGTGTCATTTTAGTTTCATCTCGTTGACACTGAAATGACGTGTGATTCAGTTTGTAACCCAGCTCGAGGATGACAGAAAGCCCTGACCATAAACAAGATGAAGAGGGCCACAGGGACCCCATGGCTCATTTCCACAGCTACCTGCACGGAGGGACCTCCAGCCTGCTCTCCACCCTCCCCACCCTCGTCGTCTTCCCCGTCTACAAAACTGTTTTCCGTCAACAGATCCACAACACCCCGGTTCTCCAGGCGGTGGGACAGCTCTACAAAGAGGGTCCTGTGAAGCTCTACAGGGGCGTGGCCCCACCGCTGGTGATGAGGACCCTGAATGGCACGCTGCTCTTCGGCCTCCAGGACACCCTCCTCCACCAGCTCTCCCTGCCATCCCAGAATGTTACCTCTACCTCTGCCCTGCCGGCTCTGGCTGGGTTTGGTGCAGGTTTAGCTGAAGCTGTGGTGTTCACCCCCTTCGAGCGTGTCCAGAATGTGTTGCAAAACGGCCAAAACGACCGTCACCTCCCCACCCTGAGGAGTGTTCTGGTCAGGCTGAATGCACAAAGGCTGGGCTCAGGGTACTACAGGGCCTTCCTGCCCATCACGGCCCGCAACGCTGTGGGCAGTGCCCTCTATTTCGGCCTGAAGGGGCCCATGTGTGCTGTGGTGGCGGGACAGGGGCTTCCTCCAATGGTCTCCTCCTTCATCTCGGGGACGCTGACCTCCATGGCAATCAGCCTGGCTCTCTACCCAGTGTCTGTGCTGGTGGCAAACATGCAGGCACAGGTGGGAGGGGAAGTGAAAGGGGTCACAGCTTGCTGGAGGATGCTGTGGAGGTCTCGGCAGAGGAGGTTGACTCTGCTGTACCGAGGAGGTTCTCTGGTTATTTTGAGATCATGCATCACCTGGGGAATCACCACAGCTATCTATGACAGGCAGCAGAAACTCTCAGGGTGAAGAGACACTGTTAAAGTTTTATTATTTATATTATTCCAGAGAACCGTTAATGCGGCCAATTTATTTAGTATAGATTTTTCTTCTTCCTTTGTTATTTTGTATTTTCCCTCTTGTCTTGCGTTCATCATCACCGCTCAGTGAACAGCAGTGTTTCACTTTCAACATACATTCATCACCACTCGGTGCAGTTGCCATAACCACAATGCCTTACTCACAGCAGACACATTGTAATAATGGGAAAAACAAAGGTGTTACTAAATACGGTCACTCTGGCTTAGCCTTATTATGGGGATAAAGAAAAACACGATCCATCAGCTGGTTCAAATCCATCAAACACTGCCAATTTTGTGTGTGAAGATACAGGTGGAACGCACCACTTCAGGGACACAAACCAAGTATTTATAAAGTACAAAGACTGGTTTGTGCATTAGAAATATTAATAAGGTGCTAGGGAATCAACGGTGTCTCGTATTTTATTGTCTTAAAGGGGAACCTCGCCAATTGTACTCCTCAAAGTTCAGTTTACTCATCAAGGGAGGTCTACTCAGCCTGTGAAACAGTTGTATAATGTCATCTGTGGCTTTAAAGGGAGCTTTGCTTTTATTCAAGTATTCTTGGCCATTGTTTGCATTTCATTAACACAGTATAAAGAAGCTATTACAAGAGGTGGTGGAGGGAGAATTGGCGAATGAGTTTTGGAGTTCCCCTTTAAGTGCACAGAGGAGGTCAATGCATGTTCAAGGTACATTGTCAATTGTTATTATTATTTTTTTGTCTGATTTAACTATTACATATGCATATCTGGTATGGGACAACTGAAAAAAGACGTAGTGCCTCACAGCAAGAATTTTGCATGTTCTCCACGCGTTTGTAGACATGCAGATTATGAAAACTAAATTGTTAGCCTGCATAGCACTGTAGTGCACAGTAAACCCCATCCAGGGTGTAGTTTGTTTCTCAGGGTGTGTGGGACAGGACCAGAGTTAACCATTAGATGTAATAAATAACCTTGTTATTCACAATGTAGCCCACTGAATAACTGTATCTGACTGTGAAAGAAAATATCAACTGCCTGTCTGTATCTCAACATATACCTGTGAGATCAACACATGTATATAACATAACAATATGATGGCTAAATTGCACAAAACACTGTTTCCCCCTCAAAGTGCATTAATAAATTAATCTCATCAGTCGTGCATTTGAGTGCTGTCCATCACTTTCTTTGCTGATCTCCTGCTCTCCGACCAAACCATGTCACGCCACGACATCTCCACTGGGCGGCGCTGTGTGAGAAGTAACAACATGAACTCATCCACATCATGTATAAAGGGATCTGTCCGGGCACAGTGGCCGCACATTCCTCCACACAGGTACAGGGAGGGGACTAGTCGTTATTTCGACACTGCATGGCAAGAACGGGCAGCTGTGGCCAAGAGGCAGCCTGTAGGATTTCAAGGGGCGGAGCCATGCATCCAGCGTGTCCAATTAAAAGTCTTCCCCTGAGCTGCGGGAGCCAATGAGAGCCGGAGCATCTATGCCCATGTTGGCGTGCAGAAGGGCGTGTTGGCGCTATTTAAACCGCTGGCTTTGCACAGATTACACAGACTCATCTTCACCTGCAGAGGACTTTCACACTACGCGCCGACGCACCAGGTAACATGATCGTCAAGCGTCTCTTTTTATTTACTCGTGCATCAAAAAAAAAAAAAAAAAAAAAATGGCAATTTCAATTAATGACACGCAGACATGATACACGTTGGGGAATAATCTCTATTTATCACAGGCGTATAGGTGTTATGCAACGTTTCTTCTGTGAGCCGTCCAGCCACTCCAACGTCACTGTTTAAATTGTGGGGTCACAAGGCCTGTGACGATATGTTCACCTGTCACGTCCTCGCTGTGATGTTGAATTTGTTTGTCACTGTGCAACCCTTACTAAAAAAAAAGGGGGAGAGTGGAGGGGGGGGGGAGGCGCAGGTTGTTTGATCTGTAGGTGTGGTCCAGGTTCTGCCCTACAAGCAAGCTCCACACCCTCCAACACTGTAGTGCAGCATCTAGAAATCAGTCAGTTTTAGTTAATAGTCACGCATTCAAATCTTTACACGGAACAGATAAGATAAGAATAACTTCACTGTCCAGCCAAAATCAGGAAAATTGTCTGTCTATCACACAAACATGTCCACCAGACTAAAAAGCAAAAATAAGAAATGCAACCAAAAAAAAGGAAAAGTGCAAAAAATGCAGTTGAAATTATTCATGATGCAGAATGGATGATTTCACAATAAGTACATTATATCAGTGTTTTCTTAGCATTGTTGCCTGAATGTGTCCATCACTTTAATGTCGTGAAAGTGGCCGAACTTCTTTATATATTTTATCTGCGGGGTAGCTTGCAGCTGGTTACATTATGCATTGTTAAACTAAACCTGCAAAGAAACTCGTAACTTGAGTTGTCAAATATATGTAGTAAAGTTTTTTTTGTTTTTTGTTTAAAGTGCCTTAAATTAGTGGAGGAGAAATATAAAGTAGCAGAAAATGGAAATACTCGAGTATGAGCACCTCTAAATTGTACTTAAAGTACATTGCATGAGTAAATGTACCTGGAAAACAAAATGTTATGTCCTCATCATTGAAACACCTCATTTTCCTGCTGTGCATTTCACATTTCCCTAACGTCCTTAATAACCACACATAAATGCAAAGCAGTGTACAAATGCAGCATGTTTAACTCTAATAACAGTACAGCATAACATGACACCACACAAGCGCTGTTTGTTCATTGTGAGCAGGTGGGTTGTAACATAGCTGCATGTTGATTCTTGCGACTGCCTTGCATAACTCTGGAGTTCAGCCCCGAACTGTCTTCCTTAACTGAGGCAGGGCTTGATTTCTCTACCTGTATGGGCACGTCCTGGAGTCAACATCCTGACTGATGGAACAGATAATGGGATCATGTGTTCGTGCTCTCTCATGCATTGTTTTGACATTTCCCACAGGCCCTGTTGTTTATAGTCAAAATCTGTGTTTTAATTTGTCACAATTTTCTGCTCTCTACTTCTCTGCTCTTCTCCATCAGCAAAATTCCAAAATGGGTGACAAGCCGAACATGAAGGAGGTGGAAAATTATGACAAGCAAAAGCTTAAGAAGACGATAACGAAAGAAAAAAACACACCCCCAACCCAAGAGAGTAAGTATTTTAGAGAAAAGATGTGAGCTTTCAAAAGCAGCAACGCCGATAAATAATCTCATGCACCAGGTTTCCTTTTTTTATTTTTTTTTAACTCAGCACCTTGTTCTGCATAATACAACTCCTCCCAGCCTGTCATTATGAAAGACAACTGCAAACACTTTAGTACTGATTGACTGCAGGTTCACACCCAACTACCTGTGAACTCCTCCTCATTCTCCTGAAACCTGTTCAAAGGAGACAGATAACCCCACCCCCATCTGTTTGTCACGAGACCTCTCTCTTCCCTAAAGAGCCAAAGTCGGCCCACCCCAAGGTTAAAAAAAGAGAAGAAGAAAAGACTCTCTTCAGGTCTGGTGTGAAAGGCAGTGGCAGTGTGGCCTGGCTGGTGTGCTAATGGGGAGGTGCCCTCAACATTAGCACATAAGCAGGTGGTACTGTTGGTGCATGTCGGACTTTTATGAGTCTTTGACTGTGAATTTTTTCAGGCTTTGCTTACTATGCTTTCACTGTAAAGAAGACTGTGTTCATTATTCATTCAGCACAATGTCCAATTTGTACCTGAATTCCAAGCATTAAAATTAAGAATATGCAACTTTCAAAAGAAGAAATGGCAGGCACAGTTGACTTCATCAGCAGTGGCTCGCAAATATGATCAATTCACTGCACTTTGCCACTTCAGCCTTTCTAAGTCTGCTGTGACTTGTAGCATGCAGAGGCTAAGATACACATATAAACAGGATTGTACAGCAAAATAATAGTAGTTGTCCATTCATGCTGCTTTTTAAAATGGACGTTGATTCTTAAGTTACTGTGCTACTATGCTGTTGCATCTTTACTTTGCCTCAACACAGTGTACATTTAATTTAGTGGTGTACATTACTGCTGAAATCATAGTTTCGTAGAAACAACTTATCTCTATTTCCATCTGTCTCTTGTGATCCACAGTAATTGAGCAAGAGAAGAAGGCCATGCAAGAGGGAGGTCAATGAAAATGCACCTGCTGTGATTCCTCTCCCTCAGTCCTGCCCTGTCACCTGCTCTTCCTCCCATTTGGAATCCTGTCCATCATCTCATTCTCTGCCTCTGTTTTCTGCGCTGATGCTGATGCTGAGGAGAAAGATCTGTCAGCAATCCCAAGATAATTAATGCAACTGATGTATTTATCATGCTGCTGATTGGGGCAAGATAACAATTTGACCAGGTGTAGGTTTTCAAAAATCATAAATAATTGTATTAATGGGAATCCATCAAAGATGCTGCATTGTCAATAACACCATAAGTATGCCTGTAAATGGTGCCATTCAAGACATGTCTGAAAAATAACACATGAGATCATATTTTTGCTTTAATAAAAATGCATGTGTCGAAAAATGATTGAGTGTATTTTGTCTCACTAAACCATCTCATTGATTCAAAGGAAATTTGAACAGATTTTATTGGGGCAAGATTTTTTTCTAATAATGGTCAAAAGTTATTGTTAACCATGAAAAGAATTATAGCATGTTTTCCATTTTCCCTCCCCTGGCTTCAGGACAGATGTTGGCGTTAGAGTAGTTTGAGTACACTGTGAGTGTCTGAGATTTAAGCTGGAGAGGTTTATGAAGATCCAGAACGACAAGAATGTATTTATTTTTTTAGTCTTGTGCCAGAAACATAAAACTGCATGTCAACATAAAATCAAAAATGTGACAAAAGACAAGATTCAATCTTGTAGTAGCATACAGATATTGAGGTCGCAGGGTTCAAGGTAGACTTTATAGTCATTGTCTTTATATACACTACTCAGTATACAGTGGAACAAAAGGTGCTGCTTGAGTGACCATTTTTGTGTTCACTATCATAAGAAAAGATCATCTTTTTGTCAAAAATAGTGCCCAAATATCTATATTAATGGACCATCTCACTCTTCTCTGACTTCTAATGTATGGCTGAGTAGAAGAAATGTCTCAAATCAAAGCCTGCTGTGATGTCCAAATTAAATTTTTCAGTAATAAAACTGTGATTCCCGTTTTGTAAGCCTGCATGTTTAGTTTGCTCTGAGCTACATACACCTAGCAGCTAAAACCACTGATAGTTGAAGAGAATAACAGTGAACGTCTTATTATAATCAAATGTTTTTTTCTGGAGAAACTTTGGGTACTGTGGTTCACATAGATGTTACTTAACATGCACCACACACCCAAACACCATTGTAGACCAAATACCCGACACTCATGGCACCCGCACTCCCTGATGGGCTTGGCCCCCCCAGCAGGACTATGCTCCCTGCCACATCAGAAAACCTACTCAGGAATGGCCTGGGGAACCCGACAAAGAGTTCAAAGTGTCGACCTGGTCTCCAAACTCCCTGAGCCCAATCCAACTGAGCATTTGTGAGTCGTCCCTGAACAAGTCCCATCTGTGGGGGCCCAATTGTGGATTGAGGGAAGTAGTACCAAGTAGTATGCATCAAGTGGCATCCACATGAATGCCAGGACCCAAGGTTTCCCAGCAGAATGTTGCATTGTAAGGAGATGATCAATGTTATTCAATTCACTTGTCAGTGGTTTTAATTTTCTGGTTGATCGGTGTATATGGACCATGAGATTAGAATGGTTGAGTGAATCCTCCACACCCAGTGAAAACTTCACCCATCTAAAGTTACAACAGGTCCAAGCCTGCTGAAGAAAAGGGAGTGGATTAGCTGCAGGTGTTGCACATACCACATTGCCAACATGAAATATGGCTCATGGTATATAAAGTTTTTATGTACTTTCCATATGCAGGGTTGTCACATTTATGATTTAAATCTTGCGTCTTTGCAGTATGAATGTACATTTTGGAACCACACTGAGGAAATAGAAATGCATAAAACGGATGAGTGGCTGAGCTATTTTTCCACAGACTACGTGCGGATTGCTTCAGATAGCGCAGGCTGTTTCTTTCCACAACAAGCCTGTTGAAACACGCCATATGGCATCATGCATGTACCTGAGAACTCGGCTCTGGTGGGAAGTAATGCAGATGAACAGTCTCCCTCCTGTTGCCTGTCAGGGGATCATGAAACATGGACTGCCTTTCGAGGGTATGATAGCTGATAGTGATGGCATGCATGTTTTCTTTTCCGGTGACATCGCAGGATCAGGCTTGTCTGTGCACTTTGACAACAGCCTGGAGAATGTAGCACCAGGAGAGAGAGAACACACAAGGACACGACTAAATACAAAGGATGTAGTCACATACAAGGATCCAACTTCAGTCTTCTTAAAGTCAAACCCCATTACCAAAATGTATAAATGTGATTTATGCAGTGGTAGCGCATACTGCTTATTAACTGTTCCACCTGGGCTTTTATTGGACTCTGTGTTCAATCCATGTGTTATATGAGCCTGCATAAACATTGTGATAAGCGCACATGATTATTGTCTCTTGCAAAACAAGTTAGGCAGGTTATTTTAGGAGCATTGTTACTTCCTTAAGTTGACCAACAAAAATAATAGACAGAATTAAACTGCATGCAGCTTCTACTGCACAACACAAGACAGCCACTACCTCAACCATAGTGTGGAATAACTTTTTAGCACCAGTAACAGTGTTGCTACAGGAATTCATACCACAACTTAGTCATTAACTTCCATGAGCAGTCTCACTGTTTTGCATGTGCAGACAAATTGTAGTCAAGCATATATGACTGGCTTGTATTCAGCCCAGCAGTTGGGATTTCCAGGCCCACCTATAGGTCCTATCCAGCTGTGAACTCCCAGGACCCCCCTCCAACAGCTGATAGACTGTTGAATTCATATCATTTGTGGAGCAAGAAGCTTGGAATATTAACTGCTGAGTTTTAAAAAAAAACAACTCAGCAGTTAACTGAATAAACAAACGGTTCTCAGAGGAAAATAAGGTCCCCAGTCCCCCAGAACTGTTTGAAGCTAGAAAGGTGGCAGGGTCTGCCACATATGAATAGAGTGTTCAGTGTCAGTGTCAGTTTGATATTCAGTTGATTCAGTCATAAAAAAAAAAGAAGAGAACTTGTTTGTTTAATCAGTTAAGGCATAAAAGATCAATGAAGTCAATGAAGATGTTTCTCTCTGATTAAAATGCATTTCCCAAAACCACATAATCTACCTTTATGTATTAACGAAATGTACAAAACATAAAGTCTTTAGGAGTTAGTGCAACAAAAATATTATTATGCAAACAGCGACACCCAATGGCTGCACCATAGATTACAGAGTGAAGTGATTGCACTACCACCTCCCTCCCTTAGAGGGCGCCAAATGACCTGGAACAGCAGTAGGGGGAGGGGCGAGCTGCGGGCTCACTGGATCTCTGTTGCAGGTCTGCTCACTGGGGCTAACTAAAGTCCATCAAGCTAGTTAGCGCTGAGCGACATGGTGGACGCGGTCTGTGATGCCGAAGCAACAAGAGAACATGGACTAGCTGACCGAGAGTCGTCGCGGCGCCCTGACAATCAGTATCCGAGCTGAGGACCCGGTGTTCAAGGTGTTGTAATTAACTGCTTCATTCATGCGGTCGCTGGTGCACGGAGGAGTTTGAGTGGCGAGTGGCGGGCAGGCTCAGTCATCAGGCTCGCTGGGACAACTGGGACAACACGGCGCACTCACCGGTACGATTGTTTTTGCTGATAGCGTGCTAACCGAGCTAAGAAAAACCAAGAGTGGCCAAATGTACATGTATGAGTGTATGTAATATGAACTGTAGGCTCACTGGTTTTAATTGTGTACAGCATCCGCTTGTCATGTAGCTAGCTGCCGTCGCGTCGGAACCGTTAAATTGCAGTTGCAGAGTTAGCAACGCTGCGACGAGAGAGGAGTGATCGGCGACATGTAAATATTGGTGATTGTAAGCTGAAAGAGGCCAGTTGCTGAACCAGTTGAGCGGCCACAGTAGTGTTTTGTAGGTTTTTAACGTGTCGTTTGCTGCTCATTGTTTTGTTTTTTGTTTTTTACCGCAAACACGTGTATTTTTGTTGGAGTTGAGGCTGTATTGCTGGCTGATAGTGCCCATTCACTGGTTACACTGCAACATAACGTGAAGCTTGCATGTAGGATTATCAAGCCTGGGCTCGTGGGTTAATGTATAGACCAGCTTGTGTGTTATAATCATGTAAATGTTACTCTTTCTCCAAACAGAGTATGGTGGTCCCGGACAGTGCCAGCGTGGTCCCCCAGCCAGGCAGTGGCAGTCCCATCGGCCTCATGGAGGGCTCGAACCCCGGGTGCCAGGAGGAAGTGGAGGGGACTCAAGACCTGGCAGGGGTGGAGCTGGAGGAGGTCCGAAAGCTGCAGGAGCTCGTTCATAGGTTGGAGGTCCAGAATGAGACCCTGCGCAACAGGGGGAGCAAGAAGGCCACGATCCACAGAGGAGCCAGCAGCAACAGCAACCTAACGGCCAACATCAACGAAAGGCTGACGTGTGAAGGGGTGTCCAACTCCCATCTCACATTGGAGCACAGTGGCAATCTGGGCAGCACAGACTTTGAACTGTCCCCCCCTCAGGACAGCAGCAGCGGTGAGGAGATGTCCCCTCTGCCGATGACCAACAGGCTGGGGGAAGGGGATGAAGAGGTAAATGAAGAGGAACAGGGACCGTGTGGGGGCTTTCTCACCTTGACCTACAGCAACGGAGGGGGACAGTGCGGGGGGCAGAGCCAGACGCCAGAGAGCCCCTCTCAGGGAAGTTACGAGTCAGAGACACTTGCAGAGAGCGACTCAGGGGTGGACCAAAGTGCACTGGATGAAGTGGATGTCCTAGATTTGGAGGATGAGTGTGCAGAAGTAGAGGACGAGGACAGTTGGTACGTTTTACTGTCTGCACTTCTCGTCTCTGTTCTCTAGTTAAACTTTGATATCCTCTTATTTTCAGCATGAACATCTTTAAATGTTAGAGTGATACACAAGTAATATCCATAATATGTAGCAGTGCATTTTATCATCTTCAGAGGAAGTTGGTTTCTGGCAACGTGGTCTACAGGGACGTCCCATTCAAAGTATGTGTGTTGCCTGTGTATAGGTAGAGGAGCCCCTCAGCCAGATGAGTCACTTGTGCGGTTTCTTGTTATTTTAACAGTTGAATTTAAAGTGTGTTATTCCCCCACAGGGCAGTGACTGTACCCTGAACTGTAGGTTATTTGAGTTTAAAAGAAGACTTCGTTCTTGTCAAAGACACAAACTGCTTTTTTATCATCTGTATTGGGACAGGGTGACATGATCTTAAACTAATATATCAGTATTTTAAGTGGTTAACAAGTAGAAGAACAAGTACTGCAGTCTGGTCAATTAAATTAAAGTAAATCATTTTTTAAAAAAACAAATTCTCTAATTCCAGTGTCTTAATTGTGAGTATTTTCTTATTTCTTTACTCTTCTGTGACAGTAAAGCAAAAATAGTTGGGTTGTGGACAAAACAAGACATTTAAGGACATCATCTTTGGAAACCACTGATCTACATTTTAAATAAGTTTGTGACATTTTATAGATCAAACAACAAATTGATTAATTGTGAATACAATATGCAATGAAAATTAGGTGCAGCCTTAAATGTTATAATATGTATTGCTATGCACTATTTAAAAGCTTTGCTTAATTTTTATCACTGACTTTGAATATTCACTGTTATTCGGTGGAAATGTTAAGATTTAGTGATGGAGAAAAGTGGCAGAAGAACAATACTGGAGTGAGGAGGAGGCAGAAAAAGAAAGGGCAGCCAGCCAGAAAGAATCATTTCAGAAGCAGCTGACATGTGAATACAGAAGCGAGAGGCTGTTGGTTGTCTTTTCAACCTGACTCTGAACTGATGCCTCAGGGAACAACAGGCATGACCTGTCTGCTACCTGTTTGACAGGTTATGATGAACAAAAAGCTGTAAGTTCTAAACAAAGCACGAATGAAACTACTGCAACTCCCAGGAGTGCTCTATCAAGTGATTTCAGTGTGGAAAGCTGTGTTAAAATTATTAAAACAATGATTATCATTATTGCTGGATAGACCCGACATAGATCTGCATTCATGGAGCTTTGTTACATAATGTACTTAAAGAGCAACAAAGCTATATCTGCATTAGTTCATTCCTGAATGCAGGTCAGAATGAAGCTTATAAGGAGCAGTTTGTTTTGAAACAAGATGAACTTTGCTCATTTCCTCCAGTTTAATTGGCAGGATATAATTACCCAAAAAAGAACAGTAATAGAGGGTTAATTACTCATAATCCATGTTAATCTTATGCCAGATACCAGGCTAGACATGTTTGTTTACGCTGGGTACATTGTATGGCCTGGAACCGGTACCATATTGTCTTCCCAATGGCTAGTTTAGCAGCTGAGCCTCAGGGGCTTAACAGTCAGACCATTCATGACTTAATTTCAGTTTCACATAATTAGCCATACCATATGTGCTTCATGAGGTTATCATAGCCAAAACATCCAGTAATCCTAACAGCGACATAATCTCATCTGCTTTGGGCTCGATGCTGCCACATGGCTAAACTGCTTTGGGTGGGATTGGACAGCATGTGATGCGAGAGGCCCCCAGTGTGACCAGACTGCAACAAGGACAGAAACACTGGAACTTAGAGTAACTGCAGGAGGTCCTCTTGTGGGGTTTTGATTCATAGAATATAAACTGCACAGGGGATGAATTGGGTTACCTGCACACAATTCATAATTTAAAAAAAATGACTGGCAATGTCTTAACCCTACCTGGGCATTTCATGAATGTCCATCTAGTTCTTAAACTTTTTTTTTAGGAAATAACATCAAACTCTTTGTATTCCAGCATCTTAAATGTTTTATGTCTTTGTCTTTTTTGAGAACATTGAGACATTTCTGGTCAGAAGGAGAAACACAATCTTTTAAAATTCTTGAAATACTTGGATATAGACAGTTTTTTGAATATGCACAAATATCACAAAGCCAACTTTTTCAAAAAGGTTGTTGAATGGATGAAAGGGTGTGTTAGTAATCAGAGTAAACACAGGCACCTGGAGTCACAGGACTATTAGTGCAATATTTGTTGTAATTTGCCATGTAGACATCTTAGTAGGAATAATGTCAAAAACATTGGAAAATATAGTTCTTGTAAACATAGCTGAACTCAGTAACTCCTTATATCACATTGCTCTCATAAATATGCATAACCTGTTAATGGAACTACAGTTGCAGACCAGTGTCTTGCGTGACTGAACCAGGTGAACACATGTGACTGAAACTCAAGTGTGAATGGATCAAACGCAAGTAGAACGCACGTCATAAATCAACATCAAACACAGTGTTCATGTATGAAAGAAGTGGCTCCACTCCCCTCACCACACACACACAGAAGCTGTGCAGTGGCAGGATGTGTGACCTGAATATTGCTCTGTGAATTGTTGCTCATTTCAGTGGGAAATGGCTCCTTTTGTGTTTGCCCAATGGGAAGATGATTTGTAGTTGATTGGTCCAGAACCAGTCAGTCCAGGCCTTTTGTGTGTCTGCCTCAAAGGATCGGCCCATGTGACCACTGGTTCAAAGCTTGTGTTAAACTGATGGCAGTTTGCCCTCACTGGGGCAACAGCAGACACATCTCAAAGGAGGCACTGGAAGCACCAAGTCAAGTTTCAGCTGCTGACATTGTGTAGCTGCAAAAATCCACCAGGGTCATTTCTAGATTGGCACTAAAATATATAGCTGACTCCAACTATAACACTAAATTTCTCTGTGTTTAGAAGTCAGTGTATTTTCCGATTTGATGAGCTTACTTCAAGTTTTCACTCCCTCACTCTTTGGTCCGATTCATTGTAAACAAAACAGCATGGTTGTTTGTTTGTGATGTGGGATCTTTGCTGCTTTAGTGTCCTTCTGCAGATAAACCATTTAGGGGTTAAGCGTGAATTCTGTCTGTGTTCAGTCGTGCAACATTCCTACTGTATATGGCATGCTCATACTATTAAGTGAATACCTTACAGGCCAGTAGTTCCAACTAATCTGCAGCTTGTTTTTATGCAAAGCCTCTACTCTGCAGTTACTGGCACTTATGACAAGCATGTTCAGTGAAAAGTAGATTAGGCTTAGTGTTTCTGGCCATGAACTGCCTTTTTTTTAACCTCAGTATTCCCCTTTCTGTATTCCTCACCCAATCCCTTTTCCTCCCCGTCATTGCTCTTGTTTCTTTTGGTAATAAATACTTTTCTTCTCATCTACCTCCTATTTACAGGTTGTATGTGTCACCAAAAAAGCAAGTTGCGGATCAAGGCCCAGAGTCTCCGTTGAAGTGGTGTCGGCAGGCTCTTGACCACCGCAGCCCAGAGACAGAAATGGCTTGTCGGACGCTGATCAGCCGTTTGGACCAGAGTAAGCAATTAACGAACACATACGTGCTTCTTGTGTCATATATCTGATATTCCTGATCCAAAATATGTTTTAATTTGCATGGTTATATATTCTCTATGTAAACCCTAACTTTAACAATCTTTCATTTCATCCCAAATCCTAACCCAACAACAGCTTTCCTAATCAGAGAGAAACACATGTTTGTATCTGAAGGTATCTGAGTCACATGCTGCTGCTGCCTTGGAGGTGGTTGGCCTAAATCAAGCACCTAATTCAGCCAAGGGAGACAGTCTTACCTCCTTGTGTGAATGTGCTGCAGTCTTATTTACTGCTCACCCCCGCTGTGTGTGCGCACATGTCTGTGTGTGTCTTTTAATCATATGACAAAGCCAGAGTGTTGTGTACATGCTGTGTACGTCTGTACGTGTGGACAGAAATTTGTGTCTGATCCAACAGATCCCATTTATAATTTATCCTGCTTGCGGCTTCTACTTCCTGCACACTGCAAAACCTGAACAACAAAGCTATTCACACCAGGGCTGAATGACTACATGAAGTCATGGGATGGGTTGGATTACCTCCCCCTCCTGGGACAGCTTTCTTTTTTTAAAAAAAAAAAAACAGCAGCACCGGGCCATGAAACTGCCTGTTGGCATTCAGCATGTTTTACTCAAACTGCAGAAACTACAGGGTTCGCAGTAAAGGTTTAAAAAGACATCTAAATGAACTGTATGAGTTACTCTTGCACTCACTATTGCACACGCACATCAGACTGTCTACATATTATGTAAAACCTCAGAAAATACTGACATTGCAATATATTTTGCAAAATGAAAAAAATAGACATTTTAACCTGCTATTTTGTCTTTAAGTGTTTGTATTTACATAGTCAGCAGGTCCTTCTGCTGGTGTCGGTGTACATTTAGAAAGTTGCATATGTCATTTTTAAGATAATGCAAACATTGAGGGTTTACTGATCACTCAAACCTTTGTGACTCACTTGAGTATCACTTGATTATCCTCCTGGCTCCTGTCAGGGCTTAAATCCTCTCCATTTACAACATGTCTTCCTTTAGTGGATCATATCACAGTGGGTAGATTTAATCTGCAGACTGTCCACTTCAAAATGAGACCATGCCTATCTATGGATGGTTGTCAGTTTTTGAGCCATGACAACCTCCAAAATGTGGCATGCAACAGACTATTTTTTTTTGCCTGGCCACCTGCTGTGAACCCCTTTACTTTGTTGCAAAGTATATTATAAAATGGCCAAGACTGCCTTACTTGACATTACATTTGAAAGATGACACACATGGACAAGTTGTAGTCAGTGTGAGTGATAAAGAGGCATTACCATCCAGACAACTACAGGATTTCCTGGAGTCTATATTTGTTGAGCTGGGATGGGCTCAGCTCTTTCAGAGAGATGAGATCAGTTATTTATTAATCACCACACCCTCCGGTATAGATTCACCTTCACCCATCGCTTCGGTACTTTGCACTGCTGCACCTCCGTGAACTAAAACAGCTGTTGGTGCACTTAGACACTCTCACCGTCCATGTGCTCAAGACATCATACTGCACTTGTTGTTGCCGTTGCATGATTAAAATGGGGCCCTTAGTATCCTTTACATTCATCCAGCTACACTTAACTATTCTTCATGTGTGTCATCTCTTTAGTGTGTATATTGTAGCTAATCTCTGCTGTCCTGCTCCTTGCAGCGTCTCGATGGAGGAACATGTACAGCAGCCCATCAGCAGAGGCAGGCTCGGCAGGCTCAGGCTTGATCTCTCCTGGGTACCACAAATCAACTAACAAATCCCTACTAACCTGTGGCACTTCAGGTATGGCATGACATTAACACACTGCTCCTCAGTTTCTGCTTAACAATCCCCAATCAACAGTGGGATTTGGCATCAGTTATTGTAAGAATGTAGGTCAGTTGATATGTGTGTGCACTAATACATCAACAGTGTGTCCTCTGGGGAATCTGAATGGTCATTTTTAAAGTCTATTCTGGCATTGTTGCATGTTTTACCCAGTTTACTGTATGTCGCATATACTGCACATTACTATTAACCATTTTAAATGGTTCTTGTGGAAAGGATTCAGGACTACCTTGTCTAAAAAGAGAAAAATATGAAAAAGTCACAAAAGGGCGAATATGTATTTATTTGCTTCGACAAAGTTCGCTGTTTTTTTTTCCACCACCAGTTAGTTTCATGGCAGATGTTGAAATACAGCCCAGCACATGAACTCATCACAAACACATGTCTTTCCAATCCATTCAAGCTTTCAATTACATAACTGCACAGCAATCCCAATGATTATTCTATAATAAAAACAGACATAGTATTCTGTGATGAATTGTGTATTTCATGCCTGATAGAAAAAAAAGACACATCTGTAACACCTGTAAACTTGGAAGACGGTCAGTAGTTTAAGCACTTCACAGGATAGAAACAAAGTATATGGAAATTGTTAGATGATGCTAACCTGTGTGAAATGTACAGTGCTGGTGTTCTTTGTGATGATTGTTACAGTTTCACATTTGTTATTCCTCACATTGTCTCACTATATCTGGCACTTCACTGTGCAGAGACCCTGTAAATAACATATCTTTGCATGAACTTGAAAATGCTTGGCTTGTGGGCGGTGACCCCATCTAATCCAGACGTTTTACATAACCAAATGCCCCCAGATGAAGTTGTCATTTCCCGTTTGTCTCAGTTTGAATGTTAGGCCTGTATTAGACAGATACATCTGCCGGGGGAACTTTGCATACAGCTTTCCTGGGCATCATCAGCAGACAGTCCTTTCTAGACTGATACTGCTCAGCAAGGCTGTAGTGTAGGCAGGGAGGACTGAGATGTGTTGATTTAAACGGACCAATGTGATTGTCAAAGATTTGTCTATATTCACAACTTAAATTCTCAAATATTGGATGGGTCAGTCTGATGATTAAAATGCATATCCACCTGTTGAAGATTAAACTTTAATCAAAAATCAAATCTAAACACACTTGTGTTTGCGTTAGCTGCGGTATGGTGATACTTAAAACATTTCCTCCAGCTGATTGTGACTGATGGAGCTGCTTCACTAAAATATTTCCCAACTTTAAAAAAAAAACTTTTTCCATCAACACTGATGTGTTGTTCTGCGTAATTACCTTGAAGCAATAATACAGTTGTATGAACCTAATCAATCAGTCCCTGTCGTCCACTGAGCAGAGTCTGACAGATCCTTTTGATCCTTCACTGATCAATTCAGTTACCACTTAGGTGACAGTCTCACATTTGTCATAGACATTTTATGGTGTGAAGGGGCTCATTAATCAAGACAGTATTTTACCTGGGCCTCATATCAGTTCAAATGTGTCTTTTTTGGAGGCAGGAGCTGATGCTCTTATTCTGTTGGGCGATTCTGGTTAGAAAGCTAGTTATCATCCTGTGATTGGATTTTTTTCTGTGGTTGTGCAGGTAAAAACTTTTCATTGCATGTAAAAAACATAATATAGTCTGAAGTGTTTTGAATGATTATGAAGTTGCAGTGCCACTATTTGAGAATTTAAGGTCATTCTCTCCAACACAAATGGAAGTAAATTGCAGTGACTGTACTTGACAGTGTAACCATTCTTGTTTGAGATGCACCGTGTTGTACCAGGTATCTCACTGTGTTTACAGGTGCCACAAGCATGCAATCAGCCCTAAGCTCACAGTCCTCCATAGACAGTGAGCTCAGCACATCGGATGACTCCATCTCTATGGGCTATAAGCTGCAGGATCTCACTGATGTCCAGATCATGGCTCGCCTACAGGAAGAGAGTGAGTAGAAGGGGTTGTGCGCATGTACATGTGCTGGACATCACATGTGATTGTTCCAATGACTACTTTTTAACTTAACATTTTTTGGTGTCAGGTCTGAGACAGGATTATGCTTCCAGCTCAGCGTCTGCATCACGCCGCAGCTCCACAGCCTCTCTGCAGTCCCTGCGCCGGGGTGGCACCTACAGCGATCAGGAGTTTGACACTTACAGCCTGGAGGATGAAGAGGACGAGTTCGGCCCCATGCCCCAGCGACGACATCGCTTCACCCCCTCGCCCTTAGGTTCACCCCGGTGCCTGTCTCCATCCACTTCCAATCACGGTCAGGAATACAGCAGCCGACTGGGAGCCCCACGCACAAGAACACCCAGACGATCTCTTCAGGGGCCAAGTGCAGAGCTGCTTAAATTTGCCAAGAGTGAGGGTAAGTTAGAACCAGTAACAATACAGCATTTACAGCCTTGGTAAAGAAGATCAGAGTCACCGTCACAGAGGTTCCTGTTGTGACAAAGCTGTAGCGATACACATCATATTGTTCCTAAATGTGTTTTGTATGTGGTTCCAGAGGAGTTGAGGCACAGCATGCCTAATCTGGCTCCCCGCACCAGCCTACGTTCCCTGGAAGCAGTCAGAAACAGCCGCAGCATGGAGGCTAACCTCCAGAGCTCTGGCAACCGCATGTCCCACCTGACTCACTCCCCCTCCACAGGTAACCCTCCCCTCTTCACCTGCTCCGCACCACTTCTGTATAACCCTTTGTAGTGTCACCATTATCCTACCACTGGACCCACTCTTAACCTCTGCATGACCACAGGTAGGGTTTGGTCGATATCTATTATTTATTGATATCTTCTATTTCTTGATATCTTCTGTTTTAAGAAGAAGGTTCTTCTTAAAGTCCTGGAAACCCTGGAATATTTGACCACTACTAGGGCTATGGAACTAGTGGTGGAGGGTTTTATTCCAGCACGTAGGGACACACATGCACGTGCTTGTGGATGTACACCTACTTGGCAATGGTTCTAAACAATTGGACTGATCTCCAGATGGCAGCAATGCATAAACGAAGGCAGAGAAGAAGGTGACTGCTGGTGAACAAACATGTATAGAATTCAGGTCACAACATTTTCAGAATTTTGGTTCTGCAAAGGTTTTGTGACGAAGGAAATGTATTTAACATGCATGACATCTCAAGGATACATGCGAGTAAGACTGAATGTCAACAAGATTCCACAGGGGTACCTTTTACATTTTTTTAACTGAGCTGTCATTGGGTACCATTTTTCAGGGGCCAGCGATCAATATGAGACGATATCTTCTGTCCATTTAACACAATCAGTTACAGAAGAAGCTGCAACCCTTTTCTTTTCTGCTTTTGGCTATAAAAGAAAAATCAACGTATAAATAATTGTAAACACTTTATGGCTGGTTATGTGCAGAAATGTTTATTTTAAATTGACTCCACTAACACGTAAAGCATGGCTTAATTAAAGTATATCATTTCTAAATATCATGAACTGTCCAGGAGGCAGTCACCATTATTCCCTGAGGCTTTTGGCATTTTACATTGTATTAATTAGCTTAGCAGCTTGCAGACCTATCCTCTCTGTTTGAATGTTTGAGAGAAGCGCGCTTGGGCCAAAACACCTACTGTACATCGGCCACAGCTACTTACAGGAGTTACACGAACCATCCTAAATTTCCCTGACCAGTCACCTTCCCTGACATATTCCAGGTATTGTACAGGTGACGCTCCTTTCACTCACCTGCTCCATAATTATTCCACTTCTTGGCTCCAAACGTGTCCTTGATAATCCAGTGCTGTCTCCAGCTTCTACATGCATCAAGTGGGGTTTGGATTTCAACTGCTGCATATTTATTTTTTGCGTATATTAATATTTATTTGATTCCCCAACTTGTAGGAAAGAAGTAGCTTGTTGAGATTCTGTTATACCACTGTCACTTTCTTACTCTTAAGGTATGGTTTGTAGTCGGCTGCGTGGCAGCGGCCAGTCACCTCTCTCCCTGCGGACTCCAGTTAAAGCTGTCGCGCCCACGGGGTCCATGGGACCCGGTCGTCAGCCTTCTAGAGGTCTGCCTGTTATCCAAGCAGCGTCTGCAGGAGGAGGACGCAGGGTCCAGTCTCCAGGCTCTGCTAACGGCGGAGGCTACATACCTGGGAGAGCCTCAACTGGGGCAGGGAGGGCTGCCATGGGCAGAGGACAGGCTGGGCCATCCACAAGGAGTAAACTGTCACAGCCCACCAGGAGGTGAACGATATTGATGAATTTGTCCTTTTTATTAAGGGAGAATTTGTTAAGATCTTGTGTGAATAATGTCTAACTACTTATTTTATTGATAGGTCTTTGGGCATGGCTAAAATCTCAGATGAATCCTGGAAAGATGGCTGTTACTGAGTCAGGCCGGTGATGAAGGAGGCTCACTGCTGCAACCCTCACCTGACCTCTCCCCGTTACCTCTCTTAGTACAGAAAACACAGCCACTTTGTCCACAAATGTGTCCCCTCATTTCAGACTGGAGCGCTGGGCTGCACTGGATTCGGAGTTGAGACTCATCTCTATTCCCTCGCATGAAACACTGTCAACCCACACAGAGAGGATGTGTAGGCAGACAAGAAGGCACTCATGCACACTCTCCACTTGTGAAGTGGACAAACTCAGAGCTTCCAGAAGATTTGTTTGTGTCAATTTTACTTATTTTTCTATGGTCATTGTGAGAAACTGCTGGAATATTAAGGGTTGTATTACTGTGATGTAATTGATATGAAGACAATTTAAATGAAGTTAATGCTGGTTTGTTCATTTTCTCTGTGTGTGAATTCCTACTAGATGAAGGTGCTGAGTGTTGCATGCTTGGTTTTGTTGTTTTTTTTTTTCCTTATCCCTTCAGCCTTTTCATCATTGTGTAAATGCAATATGACAAATCTTCCACGTGTCCCACAATGATATGTGTGAAGTTATGATTTTTCTGATTGGTCCATTGTGAAATTATCATTGGATTTGTGTTGTATTTGTGTTCTACTCTTTGATTACACAGCAAATGCAACTCCTGTAAACCACACTGCCCTTATGAATACAAAAAAAGGAAAAATATGGTTTGTGCCAAGGTGCATTTCAGCTGCAACCCTCTTTCTATTACATGAAGTAATACTGATTCATTAAGGTACTGTTACGATACTGTGTTTTCCAGGCATTTCTACTGCATATCTAGAGGTGGTTTTGAGTGTTTAGGTTTTGGATACCACTGTAATAAAGAAAAATGTTTATGCACGAAGGCTATGTGCCTTAGACAGCTATGCACCCTCATGCAGAGTGCCTCTGAAAAATTTGGAGCTGTAATGAAAAATGAATAATAAAGTCTACCCTGAAACTATAATTATAGCATTTCTGTTTATCTTAACACATGCATGCCAAGTCGAGGTGTCTTGCATCACAGGCTAATTAGTCATACTATGCAACGCAGGGCAGCAGCAGTCTCATCATCTCCCGGATATTTCCTGGGTGCATGACCAAACGCTTCACAAATGAGTGCCCGCGGACGCTTCCCACCCCTTGTGACAAAATGGCCTACAGGCCTCATCTGCGCATACAAAGTCTGAGCGCACAGTCTGCAATCACATTAAAATTATTATTTCTTGGCGTGATAATGTTTGAATTTTGTGTCTAATAGCCGGTCGTAAATGTGTTCTCATTAAGAGAATGTCTGTGTTAATGTAGCTCTGCTCTCTTATGCATGACGCAAATAGTAAGGGATCAGCGGTAAACGAGGCCACGCATTGTCTGCCCCCCGCCCTCCCTCTGCTTGTCAGGAAGCAAGCTGATTGGCCGAGGCCTAGCAAAGGGTGCCCGGGGATCCAAAACTGCAGGCCGCACTTAGCTTACCGTCAAAAATAAACCATAACAATAACAGACAAAACTGAGAAGGGGAACAAACACCGATTGAGTCTGAAGACGACGTTATCAGGTAAAATTATTTTGAATCGGTCAGAAAGGCATGTGGAATAAGACGCAAGGGCCCAGTCGGCCGTAGCGGGCCTCTTTCAGCCTTTCGGAAAAACAACATGGAAGATAATGCGGCACAAGCGGCTTCACCTAGCTTAGCAGGCTAGCTAGCCGGACGGACGGCCGTCGTCGCGAAAATTATGGCAAAATTATAAAACATCGTCTCGGAGGCAAATGGCTCTGTTGCTTGTGCTGACAACATTGTTCACACTGTAACGTTGTGGGAATTTGATCGCTAAATTGCCATTAAATATCGGTTGTTGCATTCCTTTGAATTAGCCGTTATGCTAAAACAAAATGGCGCTCGGCGGACCAGCCCTAGCTTGCTTGCTAGTTAGCTCCAGTGGGTGGAGGGCGGTAGCCGCCCTAGTATGCATTGCATAACGTCTGCGGTACTTTCATTGGCGGCCATAAACTCAGAGCATGTGTAGATTTGTGCAAAGAGTCCAGAATACAATACTTTTCAGAAAGATAACTGTGGTAGCATAGTGTTAGTTTTATCCGAAAATGTTATATCCGTGGAAAACGGGGCGCTACAACGTCACAACAGACCACTGCAGACATGACATATTTGGTTCATTTTGAACCGTCATGTGACGGCAATGCATTTCCTCCCACTAAAAACACGCAGGAATCATTTTCAAAGAGCTATCAGAGCCGTTACTTGTCAGCCCGTCCTCCTGCACACTGAGCGGAACAGCCCTTAGACTCAGCCGGGCTGCAGCCATCAGGCTCAACCAGCTCCAGGTGTATAGCTTTATAGTATAGCCTCAGGTTGAAGTCGCCTGTAGTACTCTTGATAGGCAAAGGATGGAGCCAGTGGGCAACAACAAACTACCTCCCCTGTGGCAACAGAGTTTTTATGTCTTGTGTATTTTACTCATGCAGCGGGCATCATTTGTAGTTGCACCAGTTCCCCTATCAGAAACCTGAACGTGTAGAAATTGTGTTGGTTTTTTTTAATGTCGCCTATGACTAAAATTATCTTACTCTTAGTTTACCTTCTATTATAAGTGAAATCAATACAAATTGATTGTTTTTTTTTTTTTTCATTGACAGAGGGATTGGTTACCTGGATGGAAGGAAGCACATCAGACATCCAGTTGGTTTTATTTTAAGGGTTCATCATCAAATGTGAAGGTATGTCTTGAGTACCAGCCAGTGTGGCATCCCCAGTTTTTGCATTCACTTTCATTTTTGAAAGCGCACACGAACAAAGTGAAAGAAGCATGTTAACGCAGTGTCCTGTAATTTTCAGTCTTTTTTTTTCTGAGTGAAGACATGGATCAAGGAGGAGGGGTGTTGGAGCTGCACACTCAGGAGCTGAAGATGCCCCACGCTATGATCATGCAAGACTTTGGTAGGTGGTCCAGTACAATAAGATCACAACCATTATATTGTAAAGTGCTTAATTTCAGCATGCTCATTTCCTCCACGAGTAAAATAAAAGTGAAGCTTAAAGATGATATTGTAATATCTCCAAATTATATTTTCACTGTAAACAAATATCATATACAACTTCACAAACATATAAGATGCTGTGACATTGTGTTTACTATAGCTAATGCAAAAAATAAATAAAAAATAAATAAAACTGGGTTGCAGATATTTTCATTTTGTGTTTGATGCTCTTTGTCATGCCCCCCCTCTCTGTGTCTTGTGTTCCCAGTTGCAGGCATGGGGGGTCTGGCTCACATTGATGGGGAGCACATTGTGGTGTCTGTGCCGGAGGGTATGCTTCTTTCTGACGTGATGACGGATGAGGGCATCCTCCTGGAGCATGGGCTTGAGGTGGAAGGCCTAGAGACTCAGGTGGTTCAAGGCCTGGAGACAGAGGTAGTTGAAGGCCTGGAGACAGAAGTGGTAGAGAGCTTACATGCAAATGTAGACGGCCTGGAAGCAGAGGTGGTTGAGGAACTACAGACACAGGTAGTAGAACTGGAGGCTCAAGTTGTCGAGGGCCTAGAGGGCGAGGTGGAAGTGGAGGGCCTGGAAACTGAGGTAGACGTTGAGGACCTGGAGGCTCACGTTGTTGAGGGCCTGGAGGAGGAGGTGGAAGTGGAGGGTTTAGAAGCGGAGGTTGTTGAAGGTCTGGAGGTAGATGTGGAAAGTCTGCAATCTCAAGGTGTAGAGGCCCATGAGATATCCAGTGAAGACATGGTGACCTCAGAACATAGTGTCATAATGCCTGAGAATATTCTTGGCACAGAAGTTGCAATAGAGGAAGCACTGGACTCCCATCACCACCACCACGTCTTAACCTCAGACCTCATCCAGGACTCAAACCACCATCATGATGACATGCCAGACCAGGTGTTTGTGGCAGAGCTACTGTCTGAGCACCAGGACAACACCCTGGACCATCAGCTTGTGTCAGAAGGCTTGATGGTGACAGAGGCCAACTCTGAGACCATTATCCACCAGCAGCTGCCAACTGAGGCTGTTCCCCTGCAGACAGATGAGGATGATGATGCAAGAAGCAGCTCTGAGGATTACCTCATGATCTCCTGTAAGACAACTTGCAATTTTATAACATTACTTGCATTAATAAACACTGTTCTTATGCAATACCATGTTTTGTTATTGCTGATTTTTGGTTAATAAGGCTGTTTGTGTTCCTGTAGTGGATGAGGTGGGAGAGAAGCTGGACATAGGAGACACTCCCCTTGAAATCAGCACTGAGGTAATGGAAGACAAGGAGTCTAAAGAGGAAGACGGCTCGGAAGTCATCAAGGTCTACATTTTCAAAGCTGAAGCAGATGACGATTTAGGCAAGTGACTTATAATAATAATCTATTCAGTCGCTTCAACAATACGATAAATTATCTGAAGATCTTTCCTGTTAAAACGAATGTAGATCATGGCTCTGATTAAATTGTTTTTCCTTTCCCTCCCAGGCGGAACGGAGGTAATTACAGAGGACGATTACCAGAATGGCCATCCTGACCTGGAAGCTGCATCATCAGGGAGACTAGGGGTTGGCCGTGACAAGATGGTCTACATGGCGGTCAAGAACCATCCGAAAGAGGAGGACGATGATGACGATGACAGTGATGATGATGACGATGATGACATCAGTATGTTCCTTCTCAAAACAGTCCATGTTGTCAGACAGGTTTTAAGGCTTTAGATAAATAATTATAGATTACGTAACAATATGTTTTATCTTCTGTTTGCAGTTTGTACAACAAATATCACAGCTTGGATTTATGATGCGTTTATAAGATAGCAGTGCCCTAGAGCCGACTTCATTTTTAAAATAACCTATGGATTATATCCCTATAATGATATAGCATGTCTCACAATGAATAGTGTCTTCTATCCTGTTGATAATTAAATGTAAACTGCCTATGCAGGTAACACCATTGAGCAGGTGAAGAATGGAGCAGCTACACAATTTCTGCAAATCCGAGAGGGGCTGGGTGCAAACCGTGCTCTGAAACCCAAACCTAAGAAAAAGAAGAAAACGGAGACACGACAGTGCCAGACTGGTATGAACAAAATAAAATGTATGGACAGTAATATAATGAGGTTGTTGTTGGCACTTTGTTGTGCAAGAAACAGATTTGTACGATTTGATGATAAGCATTTCACAGTTTTAAAAGGTTGTATCTATTTTTCCAACCGTCTCTTCCAGCTGTTATCATTGGACCAGATGGCTTGCCTTTGACTGTCTACCCCTGTCACATATGTGGAAAGAAGTTTCGCTCACGGGGCTTCCTCAAATGCCACATGAAGAACCATCCTGACCACCTCCTTAAGAAGAAGTACCAGTGTACAGACTGTGACTTTACCACCAACAAGAAGATCAGTTTCCACAACCACTTGGAGAGCCACAAGCTGCTAAGCCACAACAGCGAGCGTTCTCCAGAATACACAGAGTACGCACGCCGCTACCATGAGTCCAGCCCCCTGGGCTCTGACAAGCTCATCGTCAAAGACCGGGAGCCAAAACTGCATCACTGCAAGTATTGCGACTATGAGACGGCTGAACAGGGCCTACTCAACCGTCACCTGCTGGCTGTGCACAGTAAGAACTTCGCACATGTGTGTGTTGAGTGCGCTAAAGGCTTCCGCCACCCGTCAGAGCTGAAGAAACACATGCGGACCCACACAGGCGAGAAGCCCTACCACTGCCCGCACTGCGAGTTCCGCTGTGCAGATCAGTCCAACCTAAAGACTCACATCAAGAGCAAGCACGGCGCAGATCTGCCCTTCAAGTGCAGCCACTGTCCTCAAGCCTACGCTGATGCACGGGAACTCCAGCGTCATATAGAGATGGTGCAAGGCCACAAGACCCATCAGTGCCCACACTGTGAGCACAAGAGCACCAACTCCAGTGACCTGAAACGACACATTATCTCCGTTCACACAAAGGACTTCCCCCATCAGTGTGACGTGTGTGAGAAAGGCTTTCACAGGCCCTCAGAGTTGAAGAAGCACGCGGAGACACACAAGGGCAACAAGGTGCATCAGTGCCGGCATTGTAACTTCAATGCTCCCGACACCTTCACCCTGAGTCGCCATATCCTGTCCTTGCATACAAAGGACCTCCCCTTTAAGTGCAAGCGCTGCCGGCGAGGTTTCCGTCAGCCCGCTGAGCTGAAGAAGCACATGAAGACACACAGTGGTAGAAAGGTTTATCAGTGCCAGTATTGTGAGTATAACAGTACGGACGCTTCTGGCTTCAAACGTCACGTTATCTCCATTCACACTAAGGACTACCCCCACCGCTGCGACTACTGCACCAAGGGCTTTAGGAGGCCTTCGGAGAAGAGCCAGCACATAGCCAGGCATCACAAAGACATGTTGATGTAATGTCATCGCACACACACACAAACACACTCCTCCTTCCCGAGTAAATCTGTGTCACACACCCAGAGGTAATTTTAGTGTATTAACAAAGAAATGACGGACATAGGCTGTTGATGAAGACGACAACATTATAAATGCCGTTGTGTGCTTTGTGTTGTAATGGGTGTAATCCTCCTCCCCCAGAGGTAATTCAAGAACACATTTTAGATGGGGGTGAAGTCTGAAAAAGACAGCGTGTACACTGAGTGGGACAGCTGTAAATTGTGTTTTGTTTTGTTGCAGAAAATCACATATGAACATATATTCAGGGTCTCAAATGTCTATATTTTTATACCCACTCAGCTGAAATGCTGCAAGTTGACTGTGTCCTGTAAAACAGAAAGCGGTGCTTTGTGAACGTCATGCCAGTTCTTCAGATGATGTGGAGCAAGTACAGGAGACGTTGGCCTCCATAGTACCGACTAGTATCTATTTTCCTTATTAACCAGCTTTTACCCTGACATTTGTTTTCAATGCCATCTGGTCTTTAGGGGGCAGAGCCATTCATGAGTTCATAAATGGTTTAGAATGATGTTGACACACATTTTGCACCTTAAAATAAAAAATCTCAATAAATCTAACAGCTGAACTTCCAGAATTTTGGATTTGGAGTTCCATTAAATTAATCATGTATAATATAGGCAATATTCCGTTAAATTTGTGTGTCAGAGAAGTTCTGGTCTGATCAGTGGTGTCTTAACAAGGAGTAATGGTGCAGTTGATGTATTAGTAGAATATCCCTTTAGTGTACACAAGATGTTTCTGACACAAAGATCTACTATTATATCTGCTATGATGGGGCCGATAATTAACAGGTGTATTATTCTATGAACTTGACAGATGGTTTGCTTCACGTTTGATAACCCCTGGAGTTGTTATATCTGACTGCCACTGTAAGTTACGTATGTGTGATGTTACCTATGACACAGATGTGCTCTCTCAGCTAACCATTTGATTGCAATCATGCCTTACATCTGTTGGACTTTTTTCCCTGAAGCACTGACGAACACAGCTAATCAGAAAATAAGTGATTTTTAACTCTCAAACATGCTGTATCAATACCATTCTCTCAGAGATTGTGTGTTTGAGTCAGTAGAAAGCACTTTAATAACTTTTTTTGTATTTTAATTACATGTGTGCATACACACAACAGAGCTTTGTGAGTTGGTAATGGTAAAGATTGTTTTGAGTGTTATTGCTAGCAAGTGGGCACGATCCATTACTGCATCAAAACTGAGTTGTCAGTGACAGTGGTGGGTGGTTATTGTTTTGTTCTATGGATCAGTGATTGGGTTTTGTGTTTTGTTTGTGCTCACTAACAAGTTTCCCAGACCCTCGTCCTACAGTCCTAAATCCCCCTACCCAATCCCAAACAATGGGATTATTCCCTTGAAGTCAGTGGTCATCATTATTGGCATTAGTCTTTCAAGTATGCACATATGCTGTCTCCATGAAATTAATTGTGGTATATATTAAAAAATCCCTGCATTTCGTGTACCTTAGTCTATATTTTCTTTCAGTCTGATTGTGGATAAACTACTGGTGGGGACGAACCAAAATAAACAATTATCTTTTTATGCCTTTTGCGTTTTCTGTCCTGCAAGAAATCACTTTGTGACCTCTTAAAGCTTCACTCATCAATTTATCACTATTTTATGCAGGTACATGCACAGATATAACCAAAGAGGTTTGGTTGTATTCTGTATTGATTATACAGATGGTCCTTTAACTGTACTCAAGGAGCAAACAATGTGTATGTAATGATTCCATCCTTATTTTGTACTGCAGGTTTTTTGGCAAGCCTAATTCAAGGAGGACATCATGCTGGATTCCAGTTTTGACACACTACCCTCATTGCTCCTTTCCTTCCCTCTAGATCAGTGAAACTGTTCATGGCAGAGAAGAAACATCCGTTTTGGGAACATGAATCATGTTTTAACCACACTTTGTTTCAGTAACGCTGTTAATTTTTGTAAAACCTCTAATGAGAGACTGTTTTTGAAGTGCAGCCCACACTGAACCTTGGATCACAATGTTTTCATCATTTGTTGTGATTGTATAACTTCAGTCAGCCACTGAGAAGTGATGAAATATGCCAGTAAGTCATGTTAATCGCTGTCCCAGCAACTAAATGGCCATTTTTCAGTTAGCGAAAGGGAATTCAATGTTTGACTCAATCACCCGCCCATCCACCCTCACACCTGTGCATAGATGGAGGATTTAGTGTATGAGAAGGCTGAGCTATATCAACCAATCTCACACATGCTATCCCAGTTGTCTTCCACCTAAATTAGCATGATTCAGTGATCCTAAAGCCCCTTAAAGACTCAGAATCTGGACACGCTAAAGCCTTCTAAAGTTTTTCACCGTGAGTTTAACTCATTGTAAGCATGCTGGCTTATTTGGAATAATATTTCCAAAAAGTTGCTGTGATGCTCTCCCGCAGCATTAAGAGCGTCTCCACCTCAGCAAGTACGTTCAACACCTACTGTACAAACAGATCTTTCAGTTGCTTCAAAGACAGATCAGAGCCTCACTTCCAGCTGACACAGCTGCACACTTCTTGAGAAGCCAATGGATCTGAAGCAGGTGTTTCTCTGCTAAGTTGTAGAGAGTTTAAGGGAATCATACTTTGTAGCTCTGCTTATGTGCCAGGTTGTTGGCGTCTATAGCAATTTTTCTGTCCATTTAATTTGCAATACTCCTTGATTGAGGTGCAATTATACTAAATCTGAGTGTTTCTGTTTGGAGCCTAGGTATTAGACAGAGGGTAGTAGTAAGAAAAGCACAGGTGTTGATAATGTTCACGATTGCTGCGTTGAATTATTGTCCCAGCAGCCTGAAATCAAAGCAGCTAAATGGAATGAGTTAATCAGTCATTCATTCGATTATTTACACCTGTGCTCTACCTGCTGTGACGGGCCACCATGTGAAGAAAGAAGCTGGAGACTTAATTTTGTTTGAATCTAAATTTCGAAAAAGCAACTTTCCTAGATTCAAACTGTCAGCTCTAGTAATGTATTTACTTCAATTTCACAACCAAGAAGTCCAGAATGTATGGTAGCCAAGGGGGAGAAGATCAATATGAGAGCTGGTGATGAGTGTGGAGACGCATTTGTCAAAGTCGTACACATATTTATTTTCTAAAGGAGGGTGGGGGCGGTCTGAGGGTGGCTTCAGAGTAAACAAGTTGATTATGGAATTTGGGTGTAACCTCAGAAGGATGGAGGAGAAGTGGAATCAGCTGATTCGATTAGAAAAGTTTGCAGTAATAAAGCGTGTGTGCGGAGGCTGCCGGCCTTCCTGGTCAAACGTCTGCTTTAACTTCATTACAGTGTCGTACATCCGTCAGAGTGACTGCTCTCCACTCTGACTCAGCCTCATTATTAAATAAACAACTGAACCTTCTTTTTTTCCTCCACACTGATTGGGGTTGGGTTGACTCTTTTTTTCTACAACATGTGTTGCAGTCGTGTCTTGTTTCTCTCCCGTGTCACCTGTCTGGAAAGATGTACGACGCCTCGTGCTGAGGGAAATGAGGCTGTGCGGACGGGTTCACGTTGGGGGAGCGATGAGAAACACCTGAGAAAATAGATGCAACAGCCAACCTGATTCATTTTCGTTGATCCCGCAGAATATCTCATAAATCACTCACTGGTGCAGCTGTCAGCAGAAAGATCAATAAGCAGACATATCCATCAATTCTTTTTTTTAAAAAAAACTCCCAAAGTAACCCCATCTGAATCACTGCAGGATCCAACAATTTCAGTATGTGCAAGCGTGTCCGGTTGTCTTTTTCTCTGAATGCGTGAAGATTCAGAAACAGCAGTTAAGTGCATTTTTTTCAATTTCCTATCCTGTGCTGATCCTCCATCTCTCCCAGGGGTTACCAGCCGCCTCTCCGCCTATTTTGAATCAGCGGAGCATCAGATGCACGTACACACACACACACACACACACACCTGACAGCCTCTGAAGGCCATCACTGGGATGAGAATTGACAGACGTTGACAGATAATCCAGCCACCGCAGAAGGTCAAACTCATTTATTTGATGTAGTCGTTTTGTCCATATTTCTGAGGATCAATGGGGCTGTGCTCCGGATGTGATTAGAGTGATGAATCTGCCAGTAAAAGTCACAGAGTCTCATGCTGATGTGCAGCCAGTGGAGAGGTGAAGATACATGCACAAATATTCCACATATTTAAATACAGCTCTGCGCCAGAGCATCTTATTTTTTGGATATATACATACGCTCTGCCATATTACCTCCAGATCCTGCGGTGGCCCACATAACCGTCGCGTCTGTCGTTACGCAGCACATTGCTGTTGCATATTTCAGTGAAGGGAGCAGCAAATGGAGCCGGGACTGTGTCATCGACTCGTGTCATTGGCAGACAACCGCTGCCACATTACCTCCAGATCCTGCGGTGGCCCACATAGCCAGAGACGGGCAGGCTGCGGTGTTGCGAGCCAGCTGGAGACTGTGTGGGGGCCCCTCAGGGAAATCAGTGCCAGAATGCTTGGAGACGGGGCGAAAATTGGCCTGCTGATTATCCAGAGAAAGGGCTATGCGCGGGAGTACACATGAGAAGAAAAAAGGAGAGACAGAGAGCATAAATAGCCCGCAGCCTATTGACTGTGCAGGCCTCTCTGACTCAGCCGTGCTCCCTGTCGGTGTGTTTAAAACTGTGACTATAGGCCATGCCACCTGGTGTACCTAAACCCGAGGGAATATTTCTAAAAATCTAGGCCTGCAAATGTGTTTGGCTGAACAGCTTCATAACAGCTACTGAGTGTGCATTGTCAACAGATCCATCTCCATGACAGCCGAGCCAAAAATGATCCTCAGATGAAGACTGCGTGATTTGTGTCCTATGCTCTAGAAAAGTTTGAATGATCTGTTTGTACACCAGACTCCAGTCATAAAAAGAGGGATTCTAGCTGTTGTCAAATGCATGCACTTGTATCTGCATACACAGCTTAAAATATGCTACAAACCATTTATCACATGTTGATATAGTGTGATATAATGTGTGTTAAAGTCAAGTGTTACTTAAAGAACTCCCCTCCAGACATGAATAAACAAGGCTGTGCTTTGAGTAATAGTAATTGTCATATTTGAATCGTAGAATCTAGAAAACACAAACAAACGCTAAGGTCCAGCGCACTTAATTTACCCTTCATTTGTGATCAAATAACAAGCACCAGAACAAAAACTAAGGCCAGCAAGGATGGACGTGGAACAAATGCCAAAACATTACCCTCTGCCACCACTGCTGCAAAACAATTAGAGAGGAAACACTGTTATCTCGCGACAGTTTCCAATTAGAGCAGGTCCAGACCATTCTGTTGAATTCCCCCATGAGCAAACACTTGGCGCCAGAGGGTAAGAGATTATGCAAATATTCCTCATTTCAGAGGTTTCAAAACTGCCACACACAAGATGGCTCCTCCTCAAAAAATACCCAAAAGTTCCTCTTGAGTAAGAGTAAAGATATCCATTTAAAATATTACTTTTGGTAAAAATGAAAGTCACCAATGCGAAAAGTGTAACGTAGATATTGATCTGATATTGAATATAATTAATAATTAAAAGTGCAAGTAAATTATACAAACAGTATATTTACAGGTACATACATACTGTGTACTGTGGTCGACTGCTGGATCTGACATTCAGCATATTCGTGATTATTAGTATCAGTGTTTGTCTGAACGCATTGGCGTTAAAAAAAAATACATTCATTTAAAAATGTGCTTCATTCGCTCTGATGTAGCAATCTGCAATGTAACTTGTAACTACAGTTATCAAACAAATGCACTGGTGTAAAAAAAAAAAAAAAAAAACTGATTGTGATGTCACAAAATCATGTATGTTAGACCTGAAGGTGAGCACAGAGGAACCTTTCCCCTTCTGCAGATGAATGTTCAAAACAGCCTTTTCTGCATCAGTCCGTGCACGGCAAAAGGTCAAACGTGTGTGTGTGGAGGAAAGTTTTAATTACAACACCGACTGATGTGGAATACCAACTAACTCTCTCGCGGAGTCATCAGCAGTGTGCGAATGCTCTGGCGCTCTGTCCTCTGGGGAGAACGTTTCCTCCTGAGCGCTCACTAGATGTCACTGTTAGCCCATCTTTCTGAGAGGGACGCTGACTGCACTGATCACTGAGAGCGTGCCCCAAAAAAAAAAAAAAAAATGCATCAGAATTAAATGCGTCCCCATGTCGTCTGAGTGAGTGGCTGGGTTTTTAATGAGAGTCGGGCTGAATAGGAATCTGGCAGTGGGGCTGCTGTTAACACTGTTCTTGTGTCAGTGTTTATTCAATCGAGGGAGTGTTAATGACGGAAATTGGACGCATGAATGGATTCTGGGACCAAAGATTTTGGTTCCTGTGTCCATTTATGGCAGGAACTTTTATGACCGTTAAATTCAATAAATTATAGTGGGAAAAAATTAGGCTTCTTAAAAATGTATCCTGTGGCCTTTTGTAATTATTTGGGGGGCGATTGTTTCAATAAAAAAAAAAAAAACTCTCAGGGTAATTGCCAGACTGCGTGCAGAGAGAGGTGAGGGAGCTGCTCATCCAGCCTGATCTCGGAGGGGTTAGGATATTTGGACCAGAAGCGCGTCACGCCGGGTGGGCGTGGCCAGCCGCGGTGAATAACGCTGTATCCTCCGTTACCTCTCAGCGGAGATCCAGTCCGACGCGAGAGAGGAGCAGAGGAGCCGGGACAGCTGACCTGAACCGCGAGAAGGACGGGGTGGCGTTGGGATGGAGACACGCGAGATCATTTTATTCACCTTCCTCTTCTCGCACTACACGTTCAACTGGCTCTTCATCGCTTGGCTCAACGCCAACATCGTACCAACGGACATGACCAACTATGGATTGCATAACTGAAGTTGGGCCACCTGATCCTGTTTGCGCCAGGACAGCCGACCGAGATTAGAGTAAGAGAAGTCGTTATGGACAGTTGTGCAAATCGCGCATTTCCTGCTCAGAGAGCTGGTGTCAAAAGCAGAGCCCCCGCCTCAGGATACCACATCTGTTCGACGCGCGTAAAGGACGTGGACATAACGGTGCCGTCGCACGCCGCCTGAAACACCTCTCCGCTGTGTTTGAGTAGTAATGGAGGAGAGCTGTAGTTAGAGTAGAGAGTGCGCTTGTGTGGCTGTTTGGTCTGTGCCGGCTCTGATGTGAGAGTGGCGGACAGCCTTTCTATTGCGCGCATACCAATTGTGCGCCGCAGTTTGATCCACAGGCACGGATCGTTTCCACCGCAGCAGGTCCCGCACTCTGTCACAGGCCGCAACACCCGCTGTGACAGGTTTCACGGGAAATCCTTTTTTTTGAAGTCCTGTGAACTGAACTTTCACTGAAACCCAGAGATTTTTTTTTTTTTTTTTTTAAGAGCAGCACCTGTGTGGAAGGAGTAAGCTATGGCGCTGCCGGATAGTGGCATATCTGGGGAGGAGGTCCCCTTCCCGGAGATTATCGAACTCAATGTTGGCGGCCAGGTGTACATAACCCGCTATTCCACCCTCACAAGTGTGCCAGAGTCCCTGCTCGGCGAGATGTTCAGTCGAAAGTCAGCCAAAGGACTGGCCAGGGACACTAAGGGTCGCTTCTTTGTGGACCGCGATGGTTTTCTGTTCCGTTACATCCTGGACTACATGCGGGACCAGCAGCTGGTTCTTCCGGACCACTTCCCAGAGCGTGGGCGACTGCAGAGGGAGGCTGAGTTCTTCAACCTGCCCGAGCTTGTCAAGCTACTGGCGCCCAAAATCAGCAAGCAGAACTCCCTCGGCGACGAGGGATGCCAGAGCGACCCAGAGGACTCCTCACCTGGGATCGACTCGGCCCGCAACCTCGGCTCCCTGG
>OMLP01027852.1:0-28880 GCA_900302685.1 Spondyliosoma cantharus | reverse complement strand
AAAATAATTGTTAAACAGACAAACAAACTGCTTGTGTTTACAGAAACTGAAAACTTTATCAACAGAAATTCAAGAAAGGATCAAACCAAAACCAACAGTGTTTAATTAGGACTCTATCTCTGCAATGCGCAAGAAAAAAATAAATTGGTAATGCAATACAGACATTTGAAGGAAAACAAGAGGACGAGCGTTTTCATCCTGTATCAGTTATGTTTGAGTAATTTAGTTTCTCATTTATTCAAAAGCAATTATTCCAGGCCATGGAAATGATTTGTTCCCCAAAAAAACGTATTGTTTTATTGGCAGAAAATTATTAACATACAATTACAAAACAAACAGTACGCCGTGCTAATAACTCATTTATTTGCAAATATCGCCAGCAGTCCCCACTTGTATCTTACACTCGAAAAATGTCTGGTGAAGGAGGACAATGTGAATCATCATCATTAAAATCTGGATCTGCTCCAGAGAGGTTCGGTGATGCTGCAGTTCCTCCCTCACCTGCTGAAGTTGTTCTCCCACTGATTGAAACTTTTCTGCAGTTATGTGATTAACATTTCACACTTTTAACTTGCAGCATCTTGTTTCATGAAAATAATTCAAAGTGACACAGCAGTTTATAAACCCTCAGCCACACCTGTAAATCAAATCATTTTTCATCCTACCTGATATCAGCAGGCGGTGTTGTGCCTGAACGCGTTCAGTGAACGATCGTTCATGAACTATTCATATTTTGGACGAACGTGAACTGAACGTACGTATTTCTGCCGGTTCCGTTCCGTTTTCTATTCCGCTTTTCCCTCACGGGGTCGCGTTGATGTTGCCCCCTTTTTCAGGGGGTACACCCCTGAATGAGTCACCAGCTCATGGCAGGACCCTTACTGATGGCAGAGGCCGCCACGCATGGCGCCAATCAGGAGCAATTTTGGGGTTCAGTATCTTGCTCAAGGACATCAAGGCCCCCATTTCTGCCTGATGAATGTTATTGTGAACGCGTTGATTCTGGAGTTTGTGAACGGCGGTCTCTCACAGTTTAACTTCGTTCAAGAGAGTGCCAGACTTCCACAGAGCCTTCAAGGCGAAAACCCGGCTAAAACACACCGTAAACAGGCCTTAGTATGTAGCGGAAAAACACCCAATGTGGCAACACCAGCCACCACAGAGTCGCACACGTCATCAACATGCTAAGCATGGAGGCAAAAACAAATGAAGGCAGCAGCAGGACCTCAGACTCTGCCTCCACCATTAATACGGCATCTTCGTATGATTACTTAAAACAATTTGATGAAAAGGTCAGCGATGTGATCCAGGTGGGAAAAACCTGACCTTTTTGTGTAAACTTTGCCCGCCGGGTTTCAAGAAGCAACGCCGTACATCAACAACGTCGACAGCAAACCTGAAACGGCACATTGAACTAAAGCACCCGGCGAGACTTTCAAGGCACATGCAAGTGAATAAAAAATCAAAAGACGGCAACAGCGAGCTAAAACAGATCCTCTACCACCCAAATCGCATTAACGGCGTACAGTAGCGGCTCCGCTGTCTTCATCTCCCAGCCGCAGCTGGACAACCTGGTTTTGCAGTATATTGTCGGAGACGTGCAGTTTCAGTGTTAAAGCTGATAAAAAATAATTGCTGTCTGTGATTCTATATGGGCTGCAGCAATAATTTAGAAAAATAATAGCCCGCAGCAACATATTAAAAAAAAAAAGAACTATGAACTAGTTCATTTTTGGAACTGTGAACTTAGTTCAAAATTTAAAAAAAAATAATAATTATGAACTATGAACTGAACTAGTTCATTTTAAAATTTGTGAACTGAACTTTCAAACTAGTTCATGTAGAAAGTGAACTTTCCCAACACTGTCAGCAGGGATCACCAGAAATCACAACGTAAGGTCTGGAAATAAGATAACGTTTGCACATCGGATGCTGCCATGTTAATGGAGAGCACCACCGACCAACTGTAAGTTTTGCAGCAGCTGGAGGAAAAACTGTACATCTGGAGCTGGTAAAGAGTAAAAAGTTGTGTCATCTCAGACGCTTTCACACTCTTCTTTCTGTATTACTGGCAGAGCCGCCCCCACCCGTTAGCATAGCCCTGGACGTGGAGACATGACACAGAATGACCCTAAATAAAGCACGAGTAGTGTTTCAGACATGTACTGTTCACCTCAGCAGTCTATAGCCCTTTTTACATGGAGAAGGCGGCACATTTGCTCCAATGTAAGGCCGGCAAATTGCCGCCTTCTCTATCTTAAAAACGAGGCGTAATATTCCTCCTTTTCCAAAAGCCGCCACTTGGCCGCCTCTGGGGTAGGCGTAAACATGTGACGTGACGTGAAGCACGAAGCTGGGCAGTGAACAGTGACAACGAGTTTGTTTTCAAAATAAGAGCTTTACCCCATTGGAGTTTAGAACTGGGTTCTTAGCGGGGGGCTTTTAATTTGAGACGTTCGTAGTTTTCTGGCCGCTTCACAGTTAGCTGACAGCTAGCGGACTCAACCAAACATCACCTCTCCTCTCTTGATCTGTGCTGTACCGGTGGCCACAGCACAAAATGTCAAACTCTTGTCTTTACATGTACTTTCATCATCTGTTTTTTTTACGGGGGAACCACATGCGGGGTGGAGACATACGTTTCCTTCCTCACATTTAACAAATCAAGGAGATGAAGCTGTGTCAAATACAGCGGCTGGCACTTGGAATAACCTTGACTCACTCCTGAGTCCTGCCACAGGAAATGAAGCACACGCGCATTAAAACGTTCATCAGAAAGGCACATATAAAGATAGACTTATCCCGCTCGGCAAACCTGCACCATTTACACTTTGGGGATTAAGCGACGCTCTTATTCAGACTGACTTACAACAAGTGAGTGAGTCAGGTTCATTGTCGTGCTCAAGGACACGTCTGTTGATAGATACTTTTTCGGCTGTCGCGGGGACAGGACCTGTAACCCCTCAGTTAATTTCTGCACGATGCCGTGCTGCCGTCTCATTAATCAAAAGGGGCACGCAAAGAGGGACGGAGACATATATAAGCCTGACCCTGAAACCACACACACATGCCGTTTGAATGATCAATGTGATCCGTGCACTTCAAAACAGCTCGCATACTCACACACATCAATACGTAGTGCGTCTGCTCGCTCACATAAACAGTATACTGTACATCATTTGAATACAAAAACTAATTTTTAACATTGCTGATAAATAATAGACATTATACATGAAACATGTATAGTTACAGCTTTCTCCACTTTCAATACTGTATAAGTCTTTGCTTTATGAATACAAGTTCACAAAATTTCATTAGATAATTGCATCAAGACACCCACGCATAAATCTTTCTCCGCAGTCATCTCCAGATCAACCTGCAAAGCCACTTACATGCGGTAACATCTAATTAAACACACGCCCAGCGTTCATAACTTCCCCCTTCACCAGTATCACCGCTTTCTGCTGGGTGACTTGTACTCCGTGATACAATGGCCCAGACATCCACCGAGAGTAATTAAGTGACTCCCAGCACTTTTGCTCCTCATAATGGCTAATCTAAAGATCATTAGTAACAGTATGCGCTTGACTTGCGTTATTTATTATGCTGTTCTGCTTCCTATTAAAAAACCTCTGGCTGGATCGTGATTGATACCGGGGTGCCTCCATGCGCGCCTGTGTCCGCGCAGGCTCGGTGTTAACACGCGGCGGCGTGTGTGATTTCAGCCAGTCAAGGATCTCACCAGCGGAGGAAATTGCTTTCAGGTCGTAGTTACCAATCATCAGTGGCACATTATGAAACCTCAAGGTTGAGTCTCAGCAAAGGGGAGGACAACAACTTCTCTCCTCACAAGAACTACGGTTGAAGGGATATGTCATTTTCAAGGTACAGAGTGGTACTGTATGTACTGTCTGCATTTGCTTTGAAGGATTTACCCCAAAAAACAGAATTAAATTCAAAAATCTGGATTTTGTGAAAGGACAACATGTCAATATTGTGATATTTGATCTTGTTGGAAGAGCTTTTGAGATGATTTCGAAATATCGAGATCCAATATACAATCTACAAATGTAGCACCTTTTTTTTTTTTTTTCAGGCCATATCGCCCGGCATGCACAGAAAATCCCACTGGATAGTGATAGCTACCACTACTGAACGAACATAACAGCAGCAACTGCGAAAAAGTCTAACAAACAAAAACAAAAATTGCCCTCAGACGTTCTGGGCGATGCAAGAAGAAGCTTGACAGACAGACAATGACTGTAGTGTCACCAAAAAAAAACATAAAAAAAACTCACAGCAGAAGTGCCAGGTTGTGTGCTCTTTGAAAATAAACTCACGCAAATCAACAAAACGTAGAAAAAAAAAAAAACCTTCACATGTGATATTTTAACAGTTCCATCGGACAGGACGGGGCGATGCCAGGAGAAAAAAAGTACAATACAAGCAGCAATTCGGAAAAAAAAGGCAAATGGCCAACCAAATCACCCTGACATCTCTCGCCGGTGTTCTCTTTGCTGCACGAAAGCCAACGGAGATGGATGAGTGCGCCCGTCCCTGAACAATATCGGATACAGTCAACCATACAGCTAGTGATAAAAGCCGATGTTATCACCTTCCAGGCGTCTCCCCTGGGTGAAGCTTCACGCTGCTGCCTTCTCTTTCACATCAAAGACCACCTCGATCTGCTTTTGATATACTCCACCTTGAAAAACTCTTCTTAAACCACTCTTCTTCCCAGCAAATTCTGTCTTGAGTGATGATGACACAGGCAAAATGTCGAAAGGGCTGCAGACAGTTTGTCATTTTGAAAATGCCACGCGCACCAGTCACTTTAAACCACGGTCAGAAGTAAATTATGCAGCACATATGCCTCAACTCGAACGTCAAAACACAGGTGAAAACCTCAATCAAGACTATCTACGGTCTGCAGCACGAGGTCTTTGAAAATCTGACCTTTTCCATGTCATACGAAAAAAGTCTGGTGATGGACCAAAGCTATCATTTCTTGCTCCACTATTGGGAGTTCTTTGTAGTTTCCTTATGTAAATGTACTGTCACTTGGGAACAAAATAGTCATTGCCAATTTCACAACACAAGTTTTTTTTTTTTGATAACCCAGATATTTAGTCCGCTGGATATCCAGCTTGTGCCGACAACACGTCCAGCAGCTCCTGGATCCGTCTATGAACAGTACAAGCAGACTCAACCATCGCTCAGGGGAAACCAACTTCCATCTTATTTGTTACTAATTAGGAAATAAGTAAAAGAAAAAAAAAAAACCTTCTCCATCTGGATCCCCTCCTTGGTAAGCCAAAAGAGAGATAGTGTTTGCTAGCCTACGCTGTTTGCCATGCTGAAAGCTGTTAGTACACTTGGTAGTTTGTTGACTGCCCCGCAAGCTGTCAGCTGAGGTCGGCACAAACGGCATGTTTCATATCTGGGGGAGTAAATTCAAATGTTGTGAAACCACCGGCGCCATTTCCCTCCTGACCCGACTACTGTGTTGAACCGGGCGAAGAGAACCAGTTTCATGTGTCGGTTTAACTGTACGTATTTGTCGTCTTTCCACCTGAACACAGTGCACCCACGGTGGCTTTTAATACTACTCTCAAGTTTTTTCTGATTTGAAAATGATTGTAGCTCAGCATATCACGTCTGAAATGCGGAACCTGTGCGTCAACACGCAGGCTGCGCTGTTTGAATTGGAGGAAAGCAAAGTATGTCGGATCTGCCACTGAGCAGACATCCTGGTGCCGAATGTGAGATAAACCCTCTGGATTCAATGACTCGATCAGAATACAGATGAAATCACAGAAGAGCATCTTTATTGTGCGCAAATTGCCATATTACATTCTGTGTAATTTGGTTTTCAGAGGATTAAGCGTTTTTTTTTTTTGCCCATTTGGGAAGGTTACATTGACATATGTTGCCCGAGGGATAAAAGACCTGAAGGCACCCAGGAGCAGTAAGCCTGAGGCAGGATTGTTGCTCAAGGACACCTTTAGGAGTGATGAAAACGATATTGGATATTTTTGTATAGTCTATCTTCGCTCACATATAACATTAAATTGTAAGTGGATATAAACAGACAAAAACAAATTATTGGAAGACAGAATTTTAGAGTTAAGATTAGTTATTTTTTTATAAAATTTGTGACCTCTACCATCGTTTCCACTGTACGTAGAATTATGCACGCGTGGTTTCTTACACAGTGTGATACTCTGCTGCTACAGAAACCAACCATCTTATCTGAACAAGATAGTGTATACATCTACAAATCCACCATTCTATCCAGGCTATCCGTCCTATCCAGCGTGATGGTTGTAGCGTCTCTCTTGTGCACCGACTTCAAAAGCCTAGGCCAGTTTTTGGCCCTCCTGTGGTGAAAGCATATCTTTCAATACAGTATCTACTGACGTGGCCAATCAAAATGCACAGCACAGCGGGGGTTATACGTTTGCTTCAGCGACCGTCTGAGCCCCGCAGCTTTAACCCTCACGCTAATAGATCTTAATTGGAGGTTATATAATGAAAAATGTGAGCTTGTTCAACTATTGTATTCATCTTCTAGACAAGTGGTGTCCTTAACTATGAGAGAAATTACTGGCCATCCAATTGATCATTAGGTATCAGGCTTCTGATTATAACACGAAAGCAGTAAATACCACATGCTGAGTGTTTCAGCTTTACATGATCTCACTGTTCAAATATCGTTCTCTTCTATCTTTTCCCTGCCATACCATCAAAACAAACCGACACGTAAATAACTGTGCCCAGCTAAAACACCCACGGGAAATGGGCATTCTTTAAAAAATAATTGTTACTCCGCGAGGCTGGCCATGCTTTGACAATAAAACGAGTGTTTCAAGCGTTCATTTCAAGCGTCTGCCGTAGGCGAGCCTTTCTTTCCTCATTCCTTGCCATGGCTAGCTGCACACCTGATAATGAAACCCAGCAATAAGTAATGCTGTGTAAGCAGATAGAGAAGAGCTGGAAATACAAATAGGATCAGCAGTGAAATTGATTATAAATGGGAAACGGGCCACTCTCAGGCACCAGTGAAGCCAGACATTGCCAACATTATTAGGCTAAATTATTGACGGAGTTAGAAACTGTGGCAGGGTAAAAAAAAAAGAAAAAAAGAAAAGAAAAATCTTGGTAGTTTAGAGTACAGGATAATACAGTCTGTGTAAAGGAGAAAATGATGATGGACAAGGGCTCACAGCAAAGATTTGAACAATGTAATACTATATATATAAAATAAAATGTAAGGATGTACTGATTCATTGATCAAACATCCGAATCAGACAATTTTCTACTTTGCAAAGGAGATGTCGTTCACTAATACTGATGTAAATCATGAACTATCGGCTTGTGACACTCCCGCCAGATCAGTTTGTAGCTCTATGTAAGTACGACTATCAGACGCAGGTAGATGTCTAGCAGTTACTTAAAAAAAAAACCTTCCCATGTGAAAGAAGGTTATATTAATGTTGCTCTCTTTTTTTTATTCGTGTGACGAATTTGTGATCTTTTAAAGAAAGTTCAATGAAGGACTGAAGGAATAAAACAGTCCGATCACGACAGAGATTTATTCGTTTCCTCGGCACGAAAGAAAGGAATAAATGACAAAACAAACAAACAATCCGGTGATCGGTGCATCCCTATTAAAATGTACAGCATCCTAGTAGTTCAACAAGTATTTAAAACTAAAGTAGGTTATTATTTGATTTTTTTTATAAAAAGAAGGACAGATTTACGATGTCAGCCAGGCTCCAGCAGCATACATGGATTCAGTTGTTGGCTCTTTCATTTTTCCAACTGAAACGATTGATTTTTCACATCACAGGGAGTTCACGCGAATTCCCTCAATTTCAATCGCGTTTCCCTCTGACCCTGGCACTCCAACATACAGTTCTCTTTGGCTTCTAGTTCAACCTACTGCGCTGTAACAAGTAAAAACATTTACAGCCGTTCGGTGCCTTTGGATATTTCAGGTGATCAAAGGTGAGCCGACAGTGCTGCAGAGCCACAGGGAGGCCCGGCCATTATCATTATTAGACCCTCTTTCATCAGGGTTTGACCATAACAGGTGATCTATCATCATCAATCAAAGTCTTGTGATTGCCGCTGATTAGAGGTGATGTCAGCCAATCAGTTGCTCTCAGAAATCAAGGTAGCCAGGCGGCTTTCGCCTCCTTCGACCTTAAAAAAACGTTCACCCTCTTTAACTCCAAGAGAAGATGGCAGCCTGATAGCAGAAGAAACAGACTTTTCTACTAATATTTTCCAGGCACAGGATGTTTTAGAGAAAAGTGATAACAGCGCCCATCCACATATTTGTCCTTCAAGCCAGAACCGAGGAGAGCAGTTTTGTATGAGAGAAATACAGAGGCAGAGAGAGTGAGAACGAGACAGCGACGCCGAAACCAATTAATGAAAACAAAGCCCCAATTCCCAGATGCCTTTGAATTGTCCACTCTCCTGATATGTCCCTGCCTTGCTATGCCGTGCATGCTCTCCCCAGCTGCCATCACGGCTATAAATATCACTTATCACACTAACTGACTCCTCTCTGGAGAGGGAGGGAGAGAGAGAGAGAGAGAGATAAACGGGACCAAAAATACTGGCGCAGGTATGATTGCTTGCCAAGACAAATGGCATCCATCAACTTAAGCCGGGCTCCATATTCATCCGCGATTGGAATCCAGCCATGCATGTAAAGGGGCGAGAGAGGGAAAGGAGATGATGGCTGGTCCTGTCTGGTCACGTGTGCACTGCAAAGCCTCCGACCACCACCTCTGGTCCTATAGAGCCGTCTTGTTTTCCACTATTAGCAAGTGTCGATTTTAATGTCACAATCGCTTCTGCCTGACCAGAGTCACGGCTCTGAATTTCAAAAAAACATTGAAACAGCTCTGACAGATGTGGAATGATATAAGCACTGGCAGGGTGTTGATTTTAACAGTCTCGAAAGTTAAATTAACATTGATGATTCCGCTGTGTGGCGGAGGCCTCGCTGTGCCGATCAATCCGAGTGGTGAGAGAGCGCGCGCGCGTGTGTGTGTGTGTGTGTGTGTGTGTGCGTGCGCGTGCGTGCGTGTGTTATTGCAGGTGTGTTAATGTGCGTGAATGGAAGCACACACCCCGAGGCGGCACGAGCGTGCCACCGCAAAACATTCAGCGGGAGTCGTGCATCTCTTCTTTGCTCTGCTGCGTGTCACTCCATTAACTGTAGCTACAGAGCAGCGCCTGGCTCGTCTCCCAGTGTGAGCAAAGCCCGTCCGCACAGACAGCTACCCTGCCCTGCCCAGCGTGGTTCAGCACGGCACAGCGGGACCCGGCAGTGCTGCCGGGCCCTGAAGGTAAGCATGCGTCTAAACCCAGCGCTAAACCCAGCTGTAAGCCGGGGCTTCTGTCTCTGCATCGCCGGTAGCCCTCAGCGGGTGGGGGGGGGTTTGAGCTCCACCTGTGGTTCTGCCTATCCCCTCCTGTAGCCGTCGATCGTGTCCACCTCACACTCGCGCCGCAACTTCCAGAACTGCTGTTTGGTCTTGTAAAAAAAAGTAGAAAATAAAGAAATCTTCATACAAACATGGCTTCCCGCCGTCTTGTCAACTAACTGCGTGCCTTATCCGCGACAAAAATCAGGACAGGAAGCGGGGGCTGAAATGAAAAGACTGACTTCGTTCGGCTCACAGCAGGGGTCGTATGAATGTTATAACTAAACCTCGAGGAAAGTTTGCATTAGAAGATAGAGGGAGGCGTTGACAGATATAATCTCACAAGCTGGTTGCAAACGATATGTCAGAATTAGACAAACGCACACACATTAGAGCTCAACCCATGAAAGATCTTTGAGGCCAATACCGAGATAAATTTGAAAGGTATGTGCCCAGAATTCCTAGATGACATAACCGCAGTGTTTCCTCTACATTCGTTCATAAGTGGTAGACCAGAAAATCACCACCACAGCGAGATACAGTGCGGGAAATGAACATCCCCTAATCTACTGTAGATGAAACAATGACATAAGGCAAGACAAGCATAAGGCAAAGTGCGTAGAATAAGCCCTTAAATCATGATTAAGTAAACAAATGTGAGCAATATCCAGTAAGTGCCGCGGCCGCATGTAGCACTGCAGCCGACGGGGATGGGCGTGGAACAAACACCGGAAAACATCGCATAGGAAACACTGAGCCATGCATATTTTAGGTTAAGATTCCTCAGTCGTGAACAATTTATAACATTGCGACGCGGATATGCACTGAGAGCCCTGTGTAATGACTGGAGTGCCGCAGATCCAAAAATGTTAATGTGCGTGACTCAGACTCGAAGCAGCCAATCGCGGAGTCAGAAAGCGTCACAGTTACAGTAATGTTATTCTCTTCTTATTGCTTTGTTTTGATTGCTGCTTCTCAAACTTGGATAATTGCATTTCCCCGCAATATCTCTGTTCTCTCATGGGTTTTATTACCTCTAAACCTCTCTGTAAGAAGAAGTCTCACGAAGAGGGATGGAAAGAAACGGGGGTCAGTGCTTCGGAAGTGCTGCGCTCTGATTTAGCCAGGCTGAAGCTACCTTTGGGCACTGGATGCGCCGCCGTACCTCATTCATTCTCCTTGCCTGGTAGAGTCACTGTGAACTTCAGAGAGTCTTTAACGTGCCTTTGGGGGGGTTAACCTCCGAGTTAGGTGAGAGTATGTTGTGGACCAAATCCAATAGAGATCAATACAGCTTGGCGATAGAGCTGAAGCCAGCAGTGCAGCTTGCCTCTGTTCTTATCCGCGGCCAGGCCGCCACAATCATCACTGAAAGAACCAACGCAATCATGTAATCAAGTAAAAAAAAATGTTCCAAGCTAGCTCTTTATGTGCCTGATGCTTGCCAGTTCTTCAATTTCAAGTATGTTGTTCTCTTTTGAAAATGGTTGCCAAGAAGAGCCCCTGTTACACAAATCTACATGTGTACACCTGTCGGGATGTGTTGTTCATGGTCATCATAGAGTGATATTTCAGACAGTACGGTCTTTATTGTGTTTTATAGTGTGCTTCCACCTTTTTTGGCAACACTTTAGAGAGGGCCTTTCATGTTAACATGACTGTGAACCTCTGCAGAAAGCCAGAAATAGCTTCAGTTTGATATGGAGGAACAGAAACTGGTCCCGGCACCTTGGGGACGAGCTGGAATACCGAATGCGAGCCAGGCCTTTTCACCAAACACGTGCCTGACTCTTGTGGCTGCACTGGAGAAAATTCCCGCAATTTGGGATAGAAATCGTTTCAAGAACAGCGACGACTGTTGGAGGCAGAATTTCTGAAATGTTCAATAGATTTCGAGATGCGCACACTTACAGTCACGTCGGGCACAATGGAAGCTGCTCGGTTAGTTAAAGTGGAAATATTTATGAACGTTTTCTGACGAGAGTGCACGAGCAAAAGCTCACACGGAGCCGAAAAAGAGGCATCAAAGAGGCTGGAACAAAACATGCAGGCGTGCGTGACAGGTGAGCAGCATACTCCATGTTCAGTGCTCTTCGTTTCGTTAATCCCCAGGCAGCAATAAAAAGCTTTTTAAAATTGTTTTCAGTTTCGCAAGCAAGGAGCGTCCAATCGTCGTTTTGTTGTTTCCCTTGAGCCTGTTTGGAAGCCCACTTTCATGCAACTCTATTTGATGTGTCTAACACAGAACATGAATCATGCCGGCATGCATAGTTTACACCTCACCAAATGAAACAGCCACATTTCTAGTGAATGCTAAGCTGGCGCTGCCTTTCAAACAAGACTCCGGCTCAGTGTGAAAACAGTTGTGCTGTTTGGCTTTATAAAACAACAGGGTTTCTTATTAATTATTGAACTTGGATATTTCTTAAAAATGTCCCATCTTTGAAATGTATTTGAGCACAAAGAGAAAGAAATAGGAATATTTTACAAGGAGCTTGTTCGTGGGCATTCCATGGAAAAGGAAAAAAAAAAAAAGAAAGACAGAAAAGCCACAAGAGAGACAGCGGACACATTTCAGACAAACTCTTTCCATACTAACGATCACAGGCCACTGCTTGCATAGTGATTTGTAAATCTATGAGAAACTGATACTGCCCACAAAGCCTTATGAATACTAAGTATGAAGTCAGCCTAGATCTGAATGCGGACATATCCCATAATCCTTGATAAGAATTGCTTTTCCGGAATAAAATAAGTTTTTTCTTTTTCTTAAATGCAAATAAGAGAAGATGACAAATGTTATTCCATTATCCTCCACGGCTCATGACATCACTATCTTTCTCCTCTAGGCAAATATTTAAAGTATTTATAACTTTATTGAAAGATTATGTGTGTAAGTCATGTGCAATCTATCGGCAAAACACGCAGTGGGGCACGGGGTCCATACTTCTCTGTTCCTCATCCCAGTAACACTGAGATATGCTATTAATGATACATGAATGTAATTACATTTCTCGGAGCATTTTGCCTAATATGCCAAATGAATGGGGAAGGAGACTGATGAGAGCACAGCGGGCGTTAATTAGCCTCATCCATGCCCAGAAAAGCTCCTATTTTGCAGAGAGGCAATGTTATTGCTTCGAGTCGATACAAGTTCAGACTGGTGAAAATAAATTACTTCAAATGCATTTTGGCTCCCTGATTTAATAGAGGTCAGAATTTAATGTGTCTTCTCAATGCATGAAAAGGGAGGGGATCATTAAGTTATTTAGCTCTGTCACACTCTGTCTGAGCGGAGAGGAGCTTGCAGAAACTAGTGCTTCCTCTGAGCTGAAGGGTTTTTCATGAGTCTGAAATGGCGACGCGGGATGATTATCGAACGTCTAATAACCTGCGGAGCACACCGTGGTTGACTTGTTGCAGGGGGAGTTATCACGCTTGTGTTTTTTGTTCAAAGCGCAGCACCCAAATGCCGACACGGGGACACACAAGGAATAAAAGTACACTTGCTGACAGTCGTAACATTGGCACGCAGGGCAACACAAAATTACTAAGCTGGAAGACCATGAAAAAACAAGCTAAGTCCAACGAAAAGCAATCCAAAGGAGAGCGTCCAACAAAGCAACAAAAGATATCCAGAAGGCAACCGACGTACACAAAGCAGGAACACCAGGAGAAACACAGAGACAAGCAGGAATCACAGGCACTGATCGAATAATGAAACACAGGCACACGTAAAAAAAATACAAAGACAGGAAGTGTAACATGACCCGTGAGGAGAGTCTGTTTCGACATAAAACAGGAAACAACTAAACTAAAACCCAGAACCATGACAAGGGATTACTGCTGCAGTGGCTGGACGAGAGCAAGAAAGCTACACTCTGCACTAACAGTCATGTCTGTGGACAAACCATCACTGCCAGAGTGCCCCGGAGCAAGACACGGACGTGTCCAAATTGAGATCTAGATGAGATTATGGTTATCCACACGGATACAACAGTTCTAACGTTATCTTTCTCTTTCCTACCTGTAATGAAGAATTAAATCACAATGACCAGTAAAGTGGAACCTCATTACCCAGTTTTAAAAAACCTTAATTGAATGGGCAGAATGAATCAAACAGGCTAAAATGTAATAATGAAGAACTGTAATAGAGCGCCATGATATACATTTTTTTTTTTCTTGTACCAGTGCCTGAAACGCTCTGCACCAGTCTGGTAAAACTGTAACGATAAATAATATTATTAACAACATGCAAATATCAAGTTTTTCGAATCTGTTAACCGACTCAATCGTAAAACATAACAGCTCACACAAGAATATATTTTCAAACTTAAAAAAATCTTATTTAACTTTGACTTAAAAAAAAAAAAAAAAAAAAAAAAAATGTTTTAAAGGGTAAATGGACTCCGGTGTACTGACATTTACCCAATTACACACACATTCATACAGTGATGGCAGAGGCTGCCATGTAGGGTGCCAACTGCTCATCAGGAGCATTTCGGGGGTTCAGCGTCTTGCTCAAGGATGCTTCGACATGCAGCCGGGGGAGCTGGGGATTCGGGCCAGCGACCTTGAGGTCTCACACGATTGATCAGCTGTTTCTACTCCGACAAGTGTGAGCTGTAAGCTATCACCATCTTCCTGGATATTTCAATAACACAACCTCTACTTCTCCCACTCCCACTGTTTATTATAGCCGTCACTGAGGTAGCCGACACTGCCAACTGCAGACAAAACTACATTTTGCATAGCCTAGTTTACTAGCTCCACGCCAACTGATTTCTTTTTCTGCAACATTTCCAAAGTTTGCATCACTATTGCTCGACAGTTGTATTGAATCATGGCTACTGTGAATATTTACCTTTTCTGTTGGACTGGGAAAGCCTTACATCATGTAGTCACAAAGAGTGACTCCACCCACTGAGGTAAACTTCAACCATTTCTACCTCCAGGTGTGCTCTTACTTTGAAACACAGTTGGATTGCGAGGTCACGAGAACATGTGATCTTGCAAACCCCTCCTGCCAGGCCACGGGCTGCCAGTGGTTTGACCAATCAGCGTCGTCCCGAACCCTAACCAACATCAGCTAACCAACATCAGATCTAGAAAGTTTTTCTTCATTGAACAAATGAAGACTTTTCTAAATGGAAAAGATGTCCTCACTCTTCTCCTAACCGTCTTCAGCAAGAGTTTGATTTACCGACTGACCGAGCTGGTAGCACTCTCCTACTGCATCATATGGTTCTGTGTAACAAACCATCTGGTGGGTCAGGGTTGGGTGATGATCTGACGCAGAGAAATCCAGTAAAGCAGCACGAGTTACAGTATAAGTGGGTGTATTTGGACTAATGCACATTAAGGAGGAGAAAAGAAGAAAACAGTGTGCGAGGTAATGAAAAATTGATCAGACACCGTGTGGTCACGTCCCAATCTTCACTTCGTCAGAAGTCTGTTGACGTCACTCTTGATACGGCCTGGCATGTCTCAGGGGAGGACTTAAGAGAAATTCATTTATTTTTCAGCAGTTTAACAGCCTGTCTGCATACATGTGCACTCGCTCACACCCCAGCACACACAGAGAAACACTCAAGGCCATACTGAGAAATGTACACACACACACACACACACACACACACACACACACACACACACACCTTCCACAAAGAAGGAGATTGGAAGACTGCAACCACAAACCTATTCGGACAGGAGTATAAATATTTAATATTTACCTAAAGTCTCTTTATTGGCATCAGACTAAACAATGTACCTGTATACAGATTAGCTCCTCTCTCAACAGGCTCGGAAGAGAGACAAAAAAACTAGGAAAACAGAAAAGAAAAAGGGAAGAAAAATACAACAAAACATGGATTAATGCCATTTGATGTGCCTCACAATGACGTTTTTTGTGCGTACGCTGGATTGTTCACGTTCTTTTGGGCTTCGGCATGTTCCTCACTGCGAGTATGGACAATGGGTTTCTTGGACTTTCCTCAATCTGGTTACTGCTGAAGTCTCTCTTTTAATCACTGTGTATTTATAATTAATATGTGTTCATGTCAGTCAAAGGATGCCACCCATTTATACAAAGACACTATTGTCATTTGCTTATTTCTGAAGCAAGCACTGATCCACAGATGAAAGACAAATCCGCTGCAACCAGAGGAGCTAGTTCGACGAGCAAAGAAACCTTTGATTGGGGTTTTAATACTACACATTTCCAAGGAATAAGATGGACATTAATAGTGTAATGTGACCTTGGTCCAACAATTTGATTCTCTAACAAACATTACACCATTGCGGATTCGAGTTTGATGGTTTTGGGGAACTGTTAAACTCCTCAAGCAACCGTGAACCCTTTTTATCAGTATATCTTCTACTGAGCCCGAAAAACATTCAATTGACTTTTGTGAGATGGAACTCTGAATGGGCGAGAGGACTGTGGGTTGTCCGTGTATTTAAAAATACACTCGAAGTACACTCGGTGAAGAATTAAGTGGATTGAGGTCATTATGATTGTGATTCAGTGATTATTACCTAAAGCAGAAATAACAGAAGTATTCAGATTTTTTAGCATGAATTTACATACGGTATTGTGGAGGCAGATACACCTTGATTACATGATTGTGTCAAAAGTGTTTTTATGAAGATGGCTGCATAATGATGCAACTTCGGTACTGGAAAATCTGGTTTGAGGTGCTCAGTCTGAATCTGTATCTACCTGTATATGAGAGGATAATGTATTTACTTGCTCCGTCTGGAAAAAAAAACACGGATGTTAAAAACAGTGAGAGGTTCCGAATGATCAAAAGAAATGTAACAGAGCAGAAAAAAAGGGGGCAGCAGCGGCAGACCGTGAGAGTGGGTGAGACCGAGTCGAGCTACAGAAAACAAAGCGAGGGGCTGATTGTCTACAGTTGCTGGTGCTACTCTGAATGCATATGCCATCATCAAAGCCATCTGAAAATGATGGTAAACTGTGATTAAGGTCACGGCTCTGGAACACCTACTCTGAATAGCAAATGTCTGTGTAATGAGTTCTTCTTTTTTTATCTATTTTTTTTTTTTTACTGTACTGCAACGTGGGTAGCCTTGTGTAGGTACAAACCCTTAGTAGATTACTTCCATTCATACGGCTGGTCATTACCTTTCCCATTTATAATAGATGCAAATGAGATCTGCCTGTACCAAAACGCTGCTTGTCATTAAATTATTGAGGTTACATACAGGAGATGAATTGCACAATGACCGGAAGAAGACAGACAAAACGAACAAAGTACATTTTACTCTGGTGCATAATTTAGAAATGCAAATAATTAACTTGTGTGCTCATAAATGTTGTTTAAAGACTAGTGGAGTGTTATTTGCTTCAACAGTCACACTATGTGTTTCTTATAAAAACAGGCAGCTAAGGAAGGCTTGTCTCAAACATGTGCTGGCATTTACTGTAGCCAAATGCTAAATGTGTGTTAGCCCAATCGTCCGCGACGGAGCTAGGGGTACGCCAACACTACGCGGACTGGCAGCGCCTGGTGGACACGGCCAGACCAGGACAGAACAAATACCCCAAAAGACAGAGGCCAGTTTGACTAGAGGGGGTATGGTGGTTACCTTGCTCGGTTTTGTTCCTGGCACGCCAGAGCTGAGCAAATAGAACAGCTAACTAGCTAACGGCAGCCACATCTGGCAGCAGTAAGTGAGCACTTTAGCATCAAAGCTAGTGGTGTGAGTCCATCAGGAAACTCAGGACTGCTGAGAATACTGATGCAGTTTTATCCAAATCAGTGAATAAAGTTCTAAAGTTGTGTTTTCCGAAACGTTTTAAAATATTTTATTTGTTTAAGTTATTAAGTTGTGTAAGAGAGCGTTGCACGGGCACAAATTAGCACTCGCCACGGATGGAGGATGAATCATCTAAATTGTTTCAATTAAATGTCATTTAAAACACCTATGACTTTTTTTTGCAATTGTTGGGCGTGACACTGGCGTATAGGTGAGATACTGAGCAGGACCTATGTGATGTTAAATGCTCTTTAAAGAGCATGTGGATCAGGTTTGCCACAGGAACAATCGTCGGAGAATTCAGCAAAACTATCCGAATCAAAAAAACCTATAAATCCTGAAACTTTCAGGATGTTAAACTCAACAAAGTATACTGCAGGTCAATCAGTCAGCACACACACGGAATGGATTATTAATGAAGAATATATTTTGAAAATTAAAAATGAAATGACATTTTAATCAATAACAAGACGGCAACAGCAAGGCCTTGTCATGCCCTTTAAATTCTTAGGCCTATACATTGAAATGACACGGTCAAAGAAAAGCAGAGAAAAAAAACACTATTAATATAGTATTGAAGAGACTTATGTTATGTAATATAATTTGAATGGTCTGCCTCTAAGCTTTAAAAGCTGACTGACTTAACCTTTGCTTATAAAGACTTTAGACTCGACTTGGTTTTGCCACGACAGATCAAAAGAAGTTACGGGAGAGAGGCGTCTTTGTAAGGAAATGTAGAACTCAGCACTGGCTATGAAGTGAAGAGCTTGGAGAAGACTGTTTGAAGACATTCTGCCTTCATCAACATGTTCTCAATCTGATTCCTCTCAAAATCTCAGACAGAAATTTTAATGAGACGGCGACGCCTCGAGGAACAACAAAAACACGCGGAGTGCCGCTCGCAGGTGTACGTCTGACGTTAATTTGTCTTTAATTAGTGTTATCAGAAAGCAGGGTTCAGGTTGATTACTCCGATCCGTGTGCCCTCTTTCAACCATCTGAGAAATGTGTTATTTATCGCCTCCTCCTCAGAGTGACAGCTGAATTATCACTCGGCTCACTGAGAGACAGCTCATTCCGACACGTCAAAACAACCACGCTAGCCACAGCCAGCTCGATCTGATTCCACACTGTACTCACTGCTCCTGCTTAGTATGGCAAGTAGCAATTTCATTACAGATCTCCCTCTCTCTCTCTCTCTCTCTCTCTCTCTGTCTCTCCATCGCTCTCTCTTCACTGATGTCCTTAACCAATGACACCCTGATTCATTCACTGCCCTATTTCTGTGGGCTTGGGGTTTCGTTGCTGATGCATTTGGGGTGAAGAGCCTCTCCTCCAGGGCCCGGCCGTCGCTCATGCACCTGGGAGTCGGCACTATTACGCATGCTATTTGCACAAATTGCTCCATTTGTGTTTGAATATGAAATGCATTTCCTGAATATGACTGGAGACCGTATCTATCCCCTAAGAGAGCGGTTGAGATGTGAGGGATTTTTTTTATCCTTCAGTGAGATTGCTTCTTCATCTCCTCTTTGTCATGAGCTGTAAGGAAAGTTTTATGATTTCTTTATTTTCTTTACGTGTGAAATTGTATGGAAAACCAAAAATGTGCTATTCAGTGGATTGCAATTGTGCAAGATAGAGAAATCCTCAGATACAAGGAAATGTCACATTGTTAGCACTCAAGTGAATGACAGTCCTGATTTACTACTTTAAAAATGTCCTTTTTATCCTACATGTTCAGACAGTTTCTCTGAATTTGTTTTCATGTAACTATTCATTCTCTGGCAGTGTTGCTGACGATGGCAAAAAAAAAAGCTTTTATCTTCTAAAATAAGATATCGGAATGTTCACAAAACCTTGGGACCAATTCCCAATTACACAAAGTTACACAAACCAAGAAACACAGAGAAACTGTCGCTAAAATCTGGAGCAATACAGTGATTTTTACTGATTAAATGTTTTTGTTTGTATTGATTTGATCTGTCGAAAAATGAAATATTCCAAAGAAATAAAAAGTATCCAAATAAAGTATTTTTGGGGTCTGGGAGGTGTCGTTGAGAAAAATAAAAACTAATTTATGCCATCAAATGTAGCAATTAAATACTGGTAATTCAACAATTCTTGTGCACGGATTGCTTAATTGATGTAAGATTTAATTTTGCAGTTGGAATCAAGCTCTGTCTCTTGCCTTGGCCACCAAAGCAAAAACACATACAGTATAATGAATGTATTCAAAGTTGGTATTTGGAAGTGTCCCATATCTGATGATATCAGGGGCAATAACCGCAATCAGTAATGTCATGCCTGTCGATTAAGATTCATTTATTTTAGAACTTTAACCCAACATGTGTTCGTCTGCCCCAACGAACATCTTTCCCACCAATTGCAGCACTCACAGGGAGGAGATTGGATTGTGACTGTGGATTTACATAAAAGTATCCGTCAGATCAGCAGGCATCACAAGCCTGGCACTTTCCCACAAGAACAATATTGGAGGGTTTTTAATGTTTTCGAAACTGGCATGTGGAGATGGAATGAGATGATTTCATATCGTTTGGAGAGCCGGTTATTTTCCAAGACAGTATCGACATGCTTAAAGACTTAAAGGCTATCGGTAGATCAGTACTCAATGGCAGTCTCTTGCTTTACATTATGTAGTTTTGCGCTAATAGGACAGACATCACATTACTGAGGGAAGTTAAGAAAGAATGATTAACAGAGATATAAGTCATTATCAGTCCATCCTCCTGTCCTCTGTACTATTCCCTCTGCTGCTGACGTGATTCACTGCCTGCACACAATGATGGTCCAGAGAGGAGGGGCTGGTTTAGAGGGAGGCTGCCATCTCAGCCAGGAGCACAGAACTGGCCGCATTTGAAGATAGACAGTATGCAGACATAAACATGCAGACAGCTTTCATTCTAGCTTCTCTGTGACGGCTCACAATTGGCTTTACAAGCACACTGTGGATGTGTGGAACAACAAACAGGTGAAAATATCGCTTTTTTTGATTAACACTCTGGTTGTCATCATCTTGTGCTTGATCCCCACTGCAGCTCCTCTGCTCTGCTGTTTGCTCCGAGTGAGTGTAAAGGGGCACTCACACTAGGCCATTCGTAACCTGCCCAAGCACATTTGCTCAAGCACGGTACACTTACTAGGCCCTGGCACGGTTTGGAAGAGGTGGGGTTTGCAACTGGACACAAACACAGAAATGGAAAGGACAGACTGGCTGGCAAGATCATGAATGGCATTCAGCGTTAGGACTAGGGCTGCACCTAACAATCATTTTTCTTTATCGCTAAATCTATTGACTATTTTTTTTTGGATGAATCTGACTATTTATTTGCTTTACTACTCGATAAATATAACAACGAATTTACCCAAAATAAATATTTTCTTCAATCATATTCAGTCATCAACAAACACATATGAACAAGTATGCACTGTAGGCATTATTCCCCAGCAAAAAATAAGCCAGTTTTAAGTGGTAATCTGTGTAATCCTAATATATATTACTTTTGGGTGGGGACAAAATGTAAACAGGACTTAATTTTGGAGAAGCACAGCCCCACGTCACCTTGCGTTTGCTAATCACATAAGCTGCCTATCAGAAGTTATGTTATTTAGCATGGATAAATATTACATATTTATCTGAGCAGTGTAGCGTCAAGTTTCTCTTTCATTTTGCTTCGGTCTTGTTCCCCAGTTTAAAACACAGTAATGATCTGCCTCATCCCGGTTGTTAACTGTTATTTTTAATCTGTCGCTGTAGACAAACTAGCACAAGTAGTACCAGCATGCCAGCAGCATAACAACATAGCAGCGTTGTCTTTCGGCAAACCGATCTCAACACGCCACACGCACGGACCATGGAGTGACACTCCCACAGCTGCAACTTTTGCTTCACCAATGTAAAGCCAGCCGCCACCCCGGGATGCTTCTGCTTCAAGTGCCCGAGCGTCGCATCCCTAGATGGAACTGTTAAAAACACTTGGATGCTATGCTTGGTTGGGAAAACCCTCAATGTATGTATCTTAAAAAAATGGAGATGGCGATTGTAATGTCAAGAATTGAGTTTTAGATTTCTAATTATTGACGTTTTGCATCAGGACCTAATCTTTCAAGAGTGGATTTTTTTCCCCTTCACCCCTAACAACTGAAGCTGGATTAAAGTAAAAGTAACAATGTGGGTTGTTGTTAACAGTAGATTCTGCCCTGTAATAGCCCAGCCTTTGCTCTCTACATTTACTTAAGCACCATGGGCACACTCTCAGAAGTGTGGATAGTGAATTTAAGTGTTCAGGGTTGTTGATTTAAATGTTAGAGGACAGAGGCTCCCATCAGCAGACATCTTTTTTTACGACCACTTTTTAAAAGCAGGGATTAAGGCGAGGATAAGAGGTCAGCTCAGATATAGGTTAGAGGTTCCAGAGGAGCGTATGGGAGATGCCTGAATGCAGTAGCGTACGAATGTGTGTGAGTGTGACCAGCCTATAGCTAAATGTCCGTTGATACAGTTTATACATGAATGCTCGCCTTTTAGAGGCGCAGCAAGAAACAGGCAAATACAAATCAATCTAAGCACTACTACTCGAGCCTCAAGCCAAACTGTTTACCCTGTTCTTTCAGACAAGGCGGACTGTTGTATCAAAAAACTGCATCGCTACAAAAAAACAAGCAAAAATTCAAGATGATTAATAATCCCTCGGCGACGACAGGGTCACAACAAGTCGCTGTCAAAACGATGGCAGGGAAAAAATTGATATGGAGGCTGAGACAATGAAGGATAAAGAGGGCATATAGAGCTGAACCAAAACGTCACACAAACTCCGCTCTGGACTTTGACACGCAGCTCTTTGCCTGCCACAGCTATCTGAACTCCAGCTCGTGGGAAAAAAAGACCATTCAGAATCTTGTGCACTACATTTAAACCAAAGAACAGCCGACTTTGTTCAATGTTCAATCCATGCTAGCAGCCACTGTAATGGTATGAAATGATATCAGGGGAGCACTGTTTCCCAGAAAAAATGCTTAGTAAAGCCAATCAGATCTGATACAAAAATGCGATATGATCCAGTGTTGAGATATGATGACATTTGTTTGAGTGTGAAGTCAACGCTATAGCTGTGAACGTAGCAGTGCACTGTGTGTGCAGTTTAGGCTATTTATGCTGATTGTAGCAAACTTAAGGTGGACTGACCTTTAAGGTGGACAAGGTAGCGTGTTCACGACACTGTCATTTCTAACTTTGATAGAATACCTTGAAAAATATCGATATTCAGTATCATGGTTGATTAAACTGGTCAGATGGATTTTTTTTTTTTTATTTATTTATTTATTTTTCAGGCATCCAATTTTAATTTTTCATTCAGAGATGAATATAACAAGGCTCGAGTGACGAGCTGCTCCAAAACGTGCACCAGGAGAATCTTAATTACCTGCTTAATAATGTATTTCTCATAACAATACCCATCAGCAAAACAGGTGAACTAAAGCCTCAGAAGTTTTTGACCTCTCCAGCCTGATGGGAGTTTAAATCATCAGGGAAAACTTGATAATATGAGACAATTTAACAGTCTGACATCATATTAATCTGTGAGTGCTCACAATATAACATAAATGACCTGTGGCCTGTGACCTGTGTTCCATTCCATCAGACCCCGTGACCTTACCGCATTACATATGCATGATTCTCGTCACTGTGGTGGACACCGACCCACTCCTCGGCTCCACTTTGAAAAAAGAAAAAAGAACTGGAAAGAAATCCTGCTTGTTATATTTGCTATTAGTGCAGCTGCTGTGCTGCTCTCTCCCTCGGTAGCTGGCTGCCCGAGCCATTTTACATTTAAATTTGTTGAATAATAAATTATTCAGTGATTTAATTCCAAAGAAAGTGGCAAATATTTCTGAGAACAAGCAACCCACCTGCCTAGCCACGGGTGCCATTCCCTTACTGACTTGTTTTCAAATTGCATCCACGATAGGATTCTCATTAATCTTCATGCATTTCTAAAGGCTTCAGGGATCATAACAGTTTTTTTTTGTTTTTTTTAAATAGATTCCTGTATGTATGCTATGACAATGATCACACACAATCCTTCGAGTCTATGAGGTTATTTCTGGAGATTCTTACTCTGCGGGATATGGGTATACAGTAGTTTGTTGAGATCGCATTGTCTTGTCACAGCAGCTGCAGTGCTTTTATGTGCCGTCTTGTCACTGACAAAAAAGGAGTGGATGTGGACAAAGGGCTTCTGAGAAAAATCTCAAATTGCATATTGAATTCTAAAAGCACACCTTCAAAGGCAGAATCCTGGCAGAGCCCACTCGCTCAGGCTGCCAAAACCCGGACAATGGTAATTGCTTGTCATATTTAGGGAAAATTATGTAGGAAATACAAATGCCATATTAAAAGCTTTTTAAAATTCAACTCAAAGCACATTTGATTCATTTTCATATCACTCATATCATCCTGTCAAGGTGCACTAGTGTGACCGCCGTCTGGGCTCTTCACTGACTCACTGCTTTTAATGTTGTCTCGTTTATTTCATCTGAGCCCCGAGCTCTCCTCCCCACGTCTGAATATCTCCAACTCAATTTTTGTCATTTTAAAAGTCTTCAGAATTGGCAAATCATGACATTCAAAAACAGTGATACCCAAAGTGTGAAAATACACCTCACCGATGGCCTCCAGCTTACAGGCGGCAGGGAAGAGCAACATCGCGCTATTTAGGGTCCTCCAGGAAATCTGCCATATTTTTCACTGCTGCATGTTGCGTTTGTGTTGTTCTCGCAATCTCTCCACACAATACAGTGTGTCAGGAGGTCCATTTACTCTGTGATTCCCAAGCTGTCGGCCCCATCTCGCTGCCTTCCCCAGCAGATGGACTTGTCATGTCATTAAACACCTTGAGGTCTGTACTGGTGCACCCTTAACTCGGTGAGCACCGTGCCGAATAGGAAGGAGGCAGAGAAGTGACTTTGCTGCAAGAAATTCTATCAATTTTCCATGAGTACATGGAAATTAAATAAAGCTGACCACGGGGGAAAAAAAAACTATTTAGTTGTAGCAGCCAACTTTCAATCTCCTAGGGTGTATTTTGACAGTAAGGACATGGGTGGAGCATCACTTGAAATGATACATAGGACCAACTAGAGTCAAGAACAGAGTGTATCATTGCACTTGGGTCACAATTAAGTCACTACTACTGACACTGAACAGTTTCCAAGGCAGTCAAAAGCGGAGGAAACCAGAGACAGAGGCTGCAGAGGTAACACCTTAACAGATACAGGCTGCAAGGAAACAAAGACGGGCAGGACCGGGAGGACAGAAACAAGCCAAAGAGAGGATACACGCAGAAGCAAATGTCCATGGGGCTGACTTCAGTGACCCTGCTCGAAAGGTCAGAAAACAAATGTGTCTGTGTGCTGTATGCAAAGTTATTCACCTGTTGGGAGGAGGAAAGGGCGCTGTAAGTAAAAGCCGAGGCTAGAGAATGGGCTGGGTGTGAGCTCTGCGATGCAGCTGAAATGCTAAATAGCGTGAATAATTAAAGATCACAAACAAACAATAACAGTTTATAATATCAGTCTGTACTTTGCGGTGCTCTTCATTTCTTAAGGGCACATTTCAACACGCAATAATGGGAGTAAATAAGAGTCAGTATCTATACATGCTCACAAGAAGCCAGCCAGGAAATCACACGCCCCGACCTGCACTGTTGTTACCTGACTATTATAAACACACATATGCATGCAGCAGATGTGTCATCAGATTTCTTGGCATTTATAGAAGCTTTACTGACTTATTTTATGTGTAGCAGAGATACTTTTTTTGGCGCGTGTGCGAAGGGCTGGCAGCACTGTGAGTAGGCAGGCTCCGTAGTAAGAGCACAGCTTCTCGTTACAGCGCGAGTGCGCCTAAATTTAGAAACAAGTCGAATGTTCAACAGTGGAAAACATTTTTTGTAAGGCTTCTTTGAGTTTTACCCAGACCTCGGGATCTAATCGCTTTGAATATGAGGGCGCACCGGCGCGTGTAATTATCTCTAAATCCGCAGAAAGCTGACTGTAATCTGGTCACCAAAGTGTATATGTAGAGCTCAGAGTGGCGAATAGTTTATTTTGTAGTTACTGTTGCCCTTCCCCTGAGCATCCTCGTTGAACGATCAATCACCCATTTGCTTTCTGCCTCGTGGCAACTGTCTCCTCAGATGACCCGTTGCCTGCTAATACAGTCCACTACTGTCCACCGCGCACTGCACCGGCAATGACACGCAGTCCTTGCAGGAGCTAACTCCTAAATCAACTTTGTGGGTCTATCTGCCCACGGCTGGTAACCTGAGAAAAATGTACGTGCTGCCTCGCAAATGTGAGAATATGCTGCTTTCCCTTTTTTCATTTCTTATTTCTTTAATGATATTTATTTACTTTTTAATCGTTCTGAGGTTTTAACTATTGTGTGGCCTTTCGTATTGTAATTTTCACAAAGCCAACAATCAATCAATTAACGGGGAGGATAATCAGCAGATGAATCCTTAATGAAGTAGTCATTAGTTGCTTGCAAGTCCTTTACAACAGCAACAGTTAAATCCTCTCCATGATTAATTAAAGCACTTTCTACTTTTAAAACTTGAAGTACATTTTTCAGATGATAGTTATAAAGCGCAGAACACTTAATGGTAACAGAGTACTGTGTTGGGTTTGCGTCTCTTTTGGTGGTCAACCCTACTCTGCCTCTGATTGGCTTTCCCTGATATTCTTACCGCTACACTTCTCATGCTGAAACCTGACAACCAAAGAGGGCAACACATACTAGACAGTCAGAGGCAGAGTAGGGTCATGACTTTGTCACACTGTGGGGAAAAAAACTGATAGATAACAATAGGGAGGGTGGAATTGTAATGTGTTGCAATGGCTGATGACCTATGGCAGCTGAACTATTTTATTTGACTTGCCAGTGTAGACTTTAACCGTTATTTGGGAAGTGACAGGTGATCATTTTGGACCCTGTACCAATACCACTTATTAACCATTCAATACTGCAGCAGAGGAGCAGAAGTGTTTCTTTGTCTACTGGGGGACATATGCCAATAATGTGTTGAAGAGAAAACACATTCACAGATAAATAGCCTCTCGTCCGATACTTCAGCTCTGAGACTAATTCATCAGGGTGGGCACCTTTGTATCCTTCATAATTGTAATCTGTCTCCGATCCAATTTGAGATTCTAGGGCCGAGGGGCCATCATTCCAGCCTGCCCAAGTTACTGGCAACAAAAATGCCGCTGTCTGGCATCAACGAGAGCAGTTTCTGCCACCTTTGAAAAATAATTTTGGGTTAGTTACAGTTGGACAGAATCCTAGTTTGTATGCCCTCATGAGAAAATATCAAATCTAACTACAATTGTCTTTTTTCCTTAACATATCAAAATGTGTGAGCCGGTCGCCAGAAACGACACACTCTCTCACAAACTAATATTTGTGATCTATAAACCAGTATGAACTCGATGACATCTGAGGTATACGAAAGTATGCGAGAGTGAATGTGTTTACTGAGTCACAGAAATGTGACCTGACAGCGGCTTATTAATATTTCCACATCCCCGGGGATATGCAAATACACCTTGTCCTCTGCAAAGTGCTACTGAAGACCTTGCTGGTTGAGATCCAAATCATAATAACTTATCCTCAAACTCCAGCAGGCACATAAAGTATGTATTGTGTATAAATGTGAATGTGTGGCCGTGTGTGCAGCCCAGCGTGTGTGCGTGTGTGTGTGTGTGCGCGCGCACGTGTGTGTGTGTGTGTGTGTCGGAAGCGTGGAAGAGGGAAGGAGCAGAGAGAGACGGAGCAACGGGAAAAAGAAAGGGCTGAGCGCGGAGGCATATAATCTGAATTCAAAAGCAATCATTTTTGTTCTCAGCTCATAAAGCCGTCTGCTGTTGATGGGTAAGGCAGTAAAAATCAGGGGGATGAAGGTAAAGAATGGATCCGAAGGGTTTCGAGACGATGCTTGCACCCGCACAGCAGCAGCTGGTATCATCCAGGAGTTGACCTCCGGTGACTTAAACATTAAGCATAGGCAGAATTACTGATAATTGTGATTTGATCATAGATAATGCCGTGTACCGCCGTTTAGTCCTCCTATTAAGCAAAACCTCTTAATAATCAGAAAAAAATAATATTTAATTTGACTGAGATTTTGGATGCAATTTGTAGCACTCAAAAGAGTAGTTCATTAATTGATAAACAGAAAATTGTGCAAAACAAGTAATTATGGTTGTCACCTTGGGCTTTGGGAAACTTTAACATTTTAGAGACTTGAAATGAATCACCTAATGAAATAAATAATTGATAATTAATGAAAACAATCATGAGTGTCAGCCCTATCTACACGACAACACGACTTTGGCAGGGCCAGTCGCTGGCAAGATAGGCATGTGTTTGGGACATAAGGGAACTGAAGGTGCATGAGACAAGAGAAAGAGACAGAAAGATGAAGAAAGAAGAAGAAGAGATGAGAACACATCTTTACAGTTACATTACAGATAGAAAGAGCGAGAGCAATACATTCGCCCTGCAACAAGACACAATGAGTCAGGACAACACTCACTATATCTGTTATATAACATACAAAGCAGACCAGGGTAACGTGTCCAACCTGAGGAAACACCTGGTCAAACATGGAACACACTGCGTCTAAAAGCGAAACAGCGTCCTATGTTAGAAACCAGCAGCTGGCGTTAGCAAGCCTACAACCAAAACTGCTTATTTTTTGGTTCTTGGAGCGATGGACCCTCCTACATGACCGGGGAGGTATCAACAACTTCATCGACATCTCTATGTACTTGATTTGAAGCTTATCTAGCGAAGTTTCAGGAGTAGGACCACGCCTCAACAGCGCCAACTTCCGGTATTCTATAAATAACCACCTGACCCTCTCCTCTTCTTCGCTCGCGTATTCTGCGCCCCTCCCCCCAACCCCATTTCTCTCTCCGGTTCTTCTTTTCTCTCCTCTCCTTCGTAGGTCCACGATGGGGTCTGTCGCTGCCCGGGTGCGGCGGCGGATTCTCCAAAAGCTTCCCCACAACGCACTCGAAGAACAAGATCTCCAACGTTTTGTTTCCTTTTCGTTCATTATAAATCGTTTAAATGTATCATGTTGACGGCGTGGTCCTTGCTAGTGAAAGGCTAGTTTGAGAAGTTGTAGTTGGAGATAACTGGGCATCTTCGCATTTTTATTAGCATTAGCTAAAAGTCAGCCACTGGTCTTGTCCTACATTCCTCACCAACATGAATTTTTAGTATGCTAAAACGATTGTTGAGATCTTATAGTACATACAAAACTAGTGCTGGGCGGTATACCGGTTCACACCGAATACCGGTGTATATTTTCGTTATGATATGAATTCTTAATATACCGCCATACCGGTGTATTTGATTACACAATGTTCTGAACGCTACGCTGTGCCGCGCGGCACTGTTTCAGACCGGACCCTTTCCAATGTTGCGCTGCTAAACAGGCATGGTGCGACTGCGACGGTAAACAGTAGTGCTCTGGCGTTATGTTACGGTGAAGACGGATAGGATAGACATTGCAGATCATGACTTCATCCGCGGACGTCAAGATGAGCAACTGGAAAGCC
>OMLP01027850.1:6422-28178 GCA_900302685.1 Spondyliosoma cantharus | reverse complement strand
GATTGTTGAGTCTCATTCCCAGGACATCAAATAGACACATGTTGGGTTGGTAAAGCGTCCTGAACAGCAACAAAGTGAGAAAATAAGAAACTCTCTGCAGATACGAGACGCTAACACTGTCTCTGTCTGTTTACGTCTTCTACGTCTTTGTTTCGTCTCGCTACGTCTGCTGTGCACTGATGATGCAATAAATCTAAAACGTTCATACTAAAGAAACGGGTCTGTTTAGAAAATGAAAGTAGAAAGTTCAGATATTTGTGTTCAAATGTAGGAAGGAAGATAATTCAAGTACAGATGCCTGAAAAATCTATTGAGTACAGTAACAGAGTATTTGTAATTTGTTACTTCCCACCTTTGCCCATGATTGAAAATCCAGTCACCATCTATACTGATGCAAAGTCTCCGAAAGCTGCAAATTGATTTGAAAGGACATTATTCTCCGACTTTCCATCGACACTGGGTTGGTTTAGATGATGAACTAATTTCATTTCTAAGTGAACTTTTCCTTTAAAATCATTCTTGATTCTTTTAGATTTTAGTTTTGTGTTTGAATAGATGATATGTACTGTATGTTTAAGCTGTTTCAAACTTGCCATGAAAATGCATTATGTCATGCAGCTCAGCTACACGTCAGTGATGGAGGGTGGTGCGATTTCAGGGGATTTCTCAGATGAACCTCTGTGTAATTAACATTTTATAGATTTAGGGCCGCCTTCAAACTGCTTCTCTCTTGAAATTGTTTGACAGTTAGCGGTTGATTGGAAAGTAATGACACTATAGAAAGTAATCAGAGTTGATGGGTTTGTGTATGGTTAATGGTTTCGCTGACTTTAACATCCCTCTGACGTCCATATGATCCACATGTTTTTAGACAATAAATAAATAAATATCCATCTTCAGATTTCCCATGAGACCAGCTTCCTGGTCACAGAGACGACAGCCACCAATTGATTTGTGATGCATCTCTCTGATGCATGAGGTGAAATACATCAATTAGGACGAAGGAAAAAAGACAAACAAACATACCAACTGAGGCATACCGTGAGGCTACATCTCTACATTCACCCCTCCATGACGGCAGGTATAACCCAAAAATAGCAAATTAGAATAAAAAAAAAATTGGCAACTCCAGGGACGAATACACATTTCCTGGATGACAATTTGTCATTTAATTAGCGAGGACACAAAAGCAGCAGGATATTCACCCGCCTTGACTGCGCCATCCATCATGAAAATATGCCACCAGTATTGTATATCCATAATCATTGTCTGCAGACAGACAATAGGAAAACAATAAGCCTCCTCCAGTCTCTCTCTCTCTCCCTCTGTCTCGCTCGCTCTCTACACCGAAGACGAGGTAAAGGTTGTCCCGCTGTTTCCTGTTGCCATTTAGAGGACATCTATTATGTATATGTCAAAGCGCTGAGAGTTTGGGCTCCCACCAAGAACCTCCAGCAGGCAGACAGAAGTGAACTTTGTCGCAGTGGCTCTCTCCATCTCTGCTGCCACACTCGGCCTTCTTATCTGATAAAGTAGAACTGACATGAAAAACAACCTTTAATAACAGAAGTGACCTTTCAGCTGGCAGGTGTGTGTGCGTGTATGTGGCTGTACAGTGGGAGACGGTGGCCGCGAGCCGCCAGGATCACGAGCTCGAGTGGCTCCTCCATTTGCCTGCAAAGTGCTCTATAGGCTCTGCGGACGGACTGACACGCAGGAGGTGAAGAGATAAACATGCGAACCGCTGTTTCTCTGCATTTATGTGGCATTTTCAGCAGCCACGAAAGAACACTATCCATTCAGCAGCAGCAGCAGCAGCAGCACTGACAACAACTTATTTTAAAATCACCTTCAGCGTGTCAGTGGTGTCTTTCTGTTTCTGCCATCAGAACCGAGCAAGTAAAACAACCAGCGCTGTTGGACATTTTTTAACCGGACCAAACACCTGGTTTAGCATGTAGCTAAAGCGGTAAAGTCGTATTGATGTGTTCATTAAGATGCCCAGGGCACTTATTTCAACACCTTCTCACTCACAGCCCGTTAAAGCTTGGTCAGCCACCTAAAGCTTCAAACTATGGCGCTCTAACCATCCCTGTACTGTCACATCTGTAAGTGATGTTCAAGTTAGCAATAACACTTTCAGAATATAGCCTGTTGACAAACATTTCACATTTTAAGACATGTTATGACTTTTTGACTGTTTTTAACATTGTCAGTCGGTGTTGGTTTGGTTAGGTTGAATATAGCGAAACCCACTTTACTTACTACGTCACGTAAGTGGCACTGACTTGTGTCATTAACGTATGTTAACTTACTTTTGGTCATAAACAGGATTAGCTATTTGTTATTACAGCCAACAAGGCTGCCAAATGGGCAACTGGAGTTTGAGACACACCACTGGAAAGGACAGCTGGAGACATTTCTGGCGGTTTTAGGGCCGTCAAGTCTTGGTGTTGTCAAGGAGAGCTTTGGACATTTCCGGCTGAAGTTATTCCATCTCTATCAGGAGTCGTGGTGGCAAAAGAACAGGTATTTTAAAGCCAAACCATGATGTGCGCCTAGCCCTAACCAAGTGTTTTTTGTACAGTATACAAGAAGTTTCAAGAAGTGGCGCTAGAGCAGGGGTACTCAAATACAGAATTAAAGGGCAACAAAGATTTTTTTCAATGACTCAAAGGTCCATGTATTGAGGTCGGTCAGGCCACATGCAATAATACTGTAATATTCAAAACAAAAATACGAACTAAAATACAATGTAATTTCCATTTTGACATAAATTAAAATACATAGCTGAATATTTCCTCTTTTTGTTTGCCTTCAAACATTGTGTCCGTCACTTCAGTCATGCATTATTTTATTATTTCTGAATCTGAGAATGGCTTCTTGTGCTGACCCAAAATCCACACCACTCTAAGTGAGCACTCTGTTGCTTTCTGTTGTTGTGTCATAGATGTGACAAGAATCCTGCTTGCAGCTTGATTTGACGATTTCAGTGCATTATTTGTGTTGTTCTTGCCTCTGAATTTTCAGGAAATGTCTCTTCAAAATCCCTATGCTTCGTCTCATAATGCCGTTTCAAATTGGAAATCTTCATCAGAGCTATGGTCTCCTGGCATATTAAGCACATGGGTCAATCTTCTTGAATTTTTAGATTTTTTGATTTTCACTGTCCACGTTTCTTTTAGCAGTGAAAATGTCAATATGCGAACTGCTCCAAAAACAAAAGTGAAAGTTAAAAATTGCGCTCGCAGCAGTGAGTGACCCAGCTGATTGTGTATCGTTGGCATGGAGACAAGTCCCGGTACACACGTGCTGAACAACCAAAACACATAGTGAAGGAATAACAGTTTGGGGGCCACACATAGGAGGCCGGCGGGCCAGATGCGGCCCGGGGGCCACCTATTAAGGACCTCTGCGCTAGAGGGATAACTACAGCGTCAGACCTACAGTAGAAGCGTAGGGCCACTGACCAGGCCTGATGTGTTGGCAGTGAGAACAGGCCGCTTATTCACAATAAACACGAGCGTAAAACAACAGACAAAAGATTCTAGACATGAAGAAACACACACAAGAAATTTGAAAACTAAAAATAGCAAGGTAGTAAAAAGTAGTAAAACCTTTGGAGTAAACACAGCAATTAAGAGTTTAAAACTGATGAATCAACTGAAACAGCTGGGAGTTGATTTTCCAAGTTCTGTAGAAGCAGCTGGTATCTCCAGTGTAACATGTGCTTTCACTTTGCCAACGCGAGTCTGTGACCATCAGCCGTGGCTTTAACCGATTTCTGACCACAACGAGGTAGAAGAACTCCGAAATCAGATGTTAGCTGCTCCATGTTGCACTTTCTTCTCAACTTTATTGGTTTGCAGGTTGGTACCAGTAGCGGTAGGTAGCGCAGCGCGGGTTAATCAGAGCTTTGCTTGCTGGAATACACCGCCGCCTGCTGGTGGAAACAAAGTTGATGCGCTAATAAATAAAAACAATGAGCTACAAGAGGCTAAAAGGCTCCGTCTGGCTGCAGAGTGAGATCTGGCTGCGAATCCATCTGTGTTTTCACATCAATGGATGGAAAATATTGATTTCCATGTAGCGCTGGCAACCCGATGTCATGGCTACATAATAACAGCAATTATGTGCTTGAAAATGGATGGGTGCAAGACAGCATTGTAACAAAAAAAAAAAAAAAAAATCGACAGTAATGGAAAAACTGAGAAAGACGGGAGAAAAAATAATTCCTCCATGTCACTGTCTCGCACGTCGGCAACATGTTTCTTCACATTATTTATTTACTGAGTACATCTCATTAGTTATCGCTGTCGCTTCAGGACGCTGCAGGAACATGAATCTCTGGCTTTGATGAAGTGATTAGCAACATGCTGTTACCTTCCGGCCACAGGTAATAGGTGTATTTAACTCAAGTGCATTTTCTGTATGACGAAACTGTTTATAGATGTGGAGACAAAAATGAATGCAGGAGCTGGGCTTTTATTCCAGGATTTATCAGTTCATTTAAACATTTTGTATTATTTATATATGTTTATATATTATTATTTGTTTAGCTTTATTACTGTTGACCAGAGGTTTCTATGGGAGTGTAAGCAAAAGGTACTGATTAAGTTTTAAGTAAGATTTTGAGCCAAAAATGTTTCCAGAATGAAGCAGCGTGAAGCTCCGTGTGGAGCTTTTTTGTGATCAAACCCAGTCCACAACTCATTTTGTATCCTTGAGGCAAAACAAAACACTTCTCCCTCTGAAAACTATTAGTAAACCTGTTGTTTCTTTTTACAAATCTTTAACACCTGAACCTCTTCCTTCCATGTTTAAATGCTAACATTCTTCTTGTTCGGTTTCTTGGCACATTACGGATGCGTATTGATCGGGGAAGCAGACAAAACTACAGGACTCATGAAGGTGCAGATGTGTATTCTCATGCCAGCACAAGATACAAACCATGAACCCGTTGCTAAGAATAATATCGCTAAAAAAAAATACTATGTGAAGCTACTATGCTTTTCTATTCTGAAAACTCCTTCTGGATGTTAACAGCGTTCACCTGAAGAGAATTAGTCTTGCATAGCCAGACCTATCTTCAAAGCACTGAGTCAACGCTGGTCTGTGAGTGTCGGTGAAAATGTGTTTTGCTCTTGGAGAGGCGAGCCCTGGCATCAAAACAGATAAACCCCCACAAAGATAAGAGCTGCAAGCCTGTTTTGGTTGGTGCCATTAGCAGCCAGGCTCGCCACTTCAAGCACTTCTGCTGGCTCAGAGGCTGTTGTTGTTTTCCCTAGCAGCAGGGTTTTTGACGAGGCAGATAGCGGGAGGGACAATAAGCCTGAAGTATGCACCCAATTTCTGGCTCATGCCAACCGTCTGAATTTGATAAGGCCGGCTAGAGTAGGATAGAATAATGTAACTAGCTTGCAAAGAGCTAACTACCTGGCAAGTCCATTAGCTGATGAATTACCTGATGAGCTTTTTTCTCTTGTTTGTATTATTTTTCTACTCTCGTGGTAAGTTGTCAGTTTTAATAAGGCACTGGATTTATTTTTCATATAGCTGCTGTGAGAAAATCCTGAGAGTTGGATTATCTTAATTAGCTTTACTCTTTTTATGAGCTGATTTATAACTTTAACGGGGCACTTTGTAGTTTTGGAGAAACAATCATCATTTGTAAACTGAGGCATTTTAATATTTACAAAATTAATGTGGTCATAAGACAAACTTGGACATATTTATTGTTTCCGTAACTGAATGAACAAGCTCCCCTAAGAGGAAAATTATTCCCCAGAACACTGTTTGAAGCTAGAAAGGTGGCAGGGTCCGCCACATATAAACAGTATGAAATTTGTCTTGTCCTTTAAGGTCATGAAAACAAAGAGAGTCTGTTTATTTAGTTTGTTTAGGCAGAAAAAAATATATAAATACATTTTAACATCAGCATTGCATTTCTTTTATTTTTACGCTAGTTTCAAAAAATGTTGGAGTACAGAGGAATATTTTCTTTCCGGTAGAGACACCCAGTAATACTTTACTAATATGTTTCAACTTTTCATTTAGACTGATGGAAGAGACTCTCCATGAGAAAATACAGTGAGTAGCTAATGGCGGGAGAGGCTAGCTGGGAGAGGTGGGCGGGACCACAGGGGCCCCATAACTTAAGAGTGATGGGTCGACCGTGTTCGCCTGTAAAAAGTTGATTTGTTGAAGGCAGCGCGTGTGTCATTAGAGAGAGTTGGCCTGAGAAATGCTTGCAGAGAGGGACTTTAAATCTACAGTCAATCTCCCTCTCTGGCAGCACCTGCCTCTGATGGAGTAAATATTAGACAGTGCATGAATCACTGCGGAAGGAGAAACTGTGTGGAGAGTCTTGTTTAATCAGAGCCCTCCGAGAGCCTGTGCAGCCCGCAATCTTCCAGAACAATAGCAAGCGAATGCAAATTACATGAAGAAGTAAACATATGACAGGAGAGATAACAGTGGAGGAGCAAGAGGAGGAGGAGAGGGAGGGCTGGTTGGAAATGTCATCTCGGTGAAGGCGATGGTTCAGCTCCCCTGCTTGTTTAAGTGTCATATCTAGAAACGAAAGTGACAGCGGAGGCCTGCCTGCCGGAGGGAGGCAACTGCTCACTCTGCTAGAATCTGCAAACATAATGCTAACGTAATGGCTCGGCTGGTATGTGCCGTTGCCCTGCAGCCTAATGGCTCAGCATAATGAGTCTGATGTAAAGAAACTGCCTACCACCCACCAAAAGGTATTGAGCCAAATGTGCGGCCCTCCCATCAAAGTTCATTCACTTCAAATGAGAGAATCCATTGCTGCTGCATCATGCACGTGGAAAGTGCAACCGCGAGGAAATGAATTACTGCTCAGGGATTTGTTTAGGCTCACACAGGCTGAGTGTTGTTTTGCCTCGGGTTTGACATTCAGCTCAAAAACTCCTCTGCTGTGACTCGCTAAAAAACACATCTTTCGATATTTTCCGAGGTGAGGCGCTAATTAGCCGCCGTCCGCAACTCCTGCTACCATTAGAATCCCGGGGTGTGATCTGTTTAGCATCGCAGGCGACGCTGGTGATTTCATTCTGTGGAAGGAAAAATGTAAACAGGAGGAGATCTTTGTCTTTGAAAGATGAAGGGCCTAACTAAACAGAGCCATTTCAAACAACGGATTATTCTTTATTAGTGTAACCCGTTGCTGTAGACACAACACAGCTACACCAGATGATAAAGCTAACATTTACAATAATGCCTTGCTTCTGTTGGTGGATGATTACTTCCTGACTAATTCCTCATGTATCGTAACCCGTCTGAAGGAGAGCCTGGATTTTGATAAACTATTAAACATTTACCTCGTTTAATCCTTTCAATTCTGTTTTTGGAGGATTGAGGCATCAACTTGAAACTTGAAAACCCTCGCGTCACTTCTTAAAGCGCCCCTGTAGTGCAGATGTATAAAGGGTCGATGGTCGGAGTGGTTGGATGGGCGATATACTGGACTTTCCCTTCAGGGGCCTGGCTTCATTTTCTGTTTGTGACCAAGAGTAAAGAGTGATTTGTTTTCAAGTTGTTTTTATGAAAGTAAGTTAATGTACAGAAATCAAGTTCTTTACATCACTTACAATGACGAATGGTACATGAGTGAATGTACGTTTTTTTTTAACCCAAAGTATGATCTTTTCCTAAAAATAACCCAGTAGGTTTTGGTGACTAACCCAAACCAAACCGTGAGCGTTTCATAATGTTGATAACAGTCCAAAAGTCATAATATGCGAACTGTTGGTCAGCAAATTCTGTTCTGAAAGTCTAAACGGATGTTGCATACCACATATTATTGATCTGGCCATTTTGTTTCAAGAGACAGAGAGTGCCTGGCATCTTGTCCTAGGCCTGGTTTCAGGGCACCAGTGAGTAGTGTGTCAGGCAGCGCAATGTTCACCACGGCGTGTCCGGACTCTTTCACGCCTGTCGCATGTGCTCAGTGTGAACCTGCTCTCATCTGTGACAAGAACGGGGTTCCAGTGATGGACCTGCCAATTCTGCTGTTCCCTCGCAAATGCCAATCGAGCTGAACGGTGCTGGGGCGTGAGCTCAGATCCCGCTAGAGGACGTCGGGCCCTAATGCCACCCTCATGGAGTCCGTTTCTGACAGTAGGAAACATGCACACCAGTAGCCCGCCCCAGGTCATTTTGTAGGGCTCTGGCAGCGCTCCTCAGGTTCCTCCTCGCACAAAGGAGCAGATACCGGTCCTGCTGCTGGGTTGATGCCCTTCTACAGCCCTGTCAAACCTCTCCTCATGTAACGTCCGGTTTCTTGGTTTCTCCTCCATCTTTTCAACGTCTAAGGGGATGTGTTGTCATTTGTTTCAAAGTTGTGATTTCTAAGAAATTGCTAGAATTCGAAGGTAGTTCCCAAATTATAGGTGGCAGCATCTTTGATGTAACCATCTTTTTCTTCGGCTACTCGCTAAGTGGCCCAATTAGCCAATGACCTTGGATCACGGCTGGACACCAGACTGGGACTGAACACAGCCTTGGAGGCTGGAGGTCAGTCTGAAGCAAGGGGGTAAACTATGGAGGTGATTTACAGCAGCTCCAGGACTATGGCTCCGGAGATGAGAGGACACAGTGGGAAGGGACAGGAGAAAGGTGCAGCGGGAAGATTTTTTTATGACCAAACCAGAAGACTGTTGTGGTGCAAGTCTTATTCCAGTCTTATGCCTGCTCCATTCAGAAAATCAACCTAGAAAAGTAAGTTCAGAATGTCACTTCTTTACACTCTGTTTAATCAGTTCATTTGTTTAATGTTTTAAATTAAAATTCTGGCCATATCTAACATTTGTCACCTTTAAAAGTAAAGTAAAAGTCTCAAAACAGGATTTTCTTTTTTGCATTAAAGATGCAAAAGACACTGATCTCAATATCTAACTATGAGTTCAGTGTGTGCTTCAGTAAGGGGCACAAAGCTTGTTACACTGGAAAATGCTCGTCGTGTTTTCCACTGTCAGTGTGCATCTTGTTTTGCTCCGCTCTCTCTCTTAGTTTGATTCCGTTCCTCAGCAACAGCAATAGAAAACAGGAGCGGTTACGTGTCTTACCTCTGTAAAAACAGCTATAAGCAGCATAGCTGGGTGAAGCTTTGCCTCAAAGCTACATCGGAGACGCTTTGTCGAGGCAGAGACCCACGCTCAGTGAAAGCAGCCGTCTCCCTGCTGGTACATGAAAAACATTATCTGGTAATCTCTGCCTGTTGGCACAAACACTTATGCATGAGCACTTAATACTGTTTTGGATCAACCTCCTGCCGGCTTTTTTCTTCTTGTACTCTTCTCGCAGTGCAAATATGAAAGGACTGCAGGGGTGACTACACTTTGTGTTGCTGCTATTGAACCGATAAACACTCTATGGCCAGCGTACAGCATCAGTGTTGGATAAACATCAAGAACAAATACACGACCGAAGTGACAAATTAAATGATGAATTAAAAGCTGAGAAAATACCAACACGTTCTTACTCACAATTCGTCAATGACAGCAGTTTGGTCCGTGGCTTTGGTCCGTAAGCTTCAACCGACCACTTCGGTCTCATGGTTACGTGTCCACGGGGGTGTCTTTTCACGCAAGAGCATGCGGCGCTTCCCAGCTTCTCACGCCCGACCAACACCGGCTACACCCTACAACCACGCAAACAGTCCCCGGTTGCCCTTGATTGGACAAAAATGCCATTCGTGGGCTGCCTGCCCTGGGTTTTCAAACCGGACCAACATGGTGGCTTGTTTGGAAACATTGTTTTATATCATGAAAAAAAAAAGCTCAGCGAGATGTGTCTGAAAACATTTTAGCCGAGAAATAATGCAGTCGCTGAGTCGGTCTTCAGTGTAAATCTACAATAATAAATGATAATAATAATGTTGCATTTTATTTAAAGGCGCCTTTCAAAGCACTCAAGAACACCACACATAACAACAACAGCACGACAAAATCAGGAAACATTTTAGTGCAAATGAAGATAAATGAATAAATAGGAATGCATATATATATATAGTTGAATCAATGTCGATCATATCACAGTTGAATAAAGGTTGATTCATTGTCAGAATTGATTGGAAATTCAACGTTATTTCAATGTTGATCATAGCGAGCACTTTCAATGTATATTTCAATATCTGACATCAATGTTGATTCAATCATGTTTTGCTACCCGGGCCACCATCTGCAGAGTCATCAGGAGCACGCCCAGACGTTGTGCATGAAAGCACGCGGGGGCCACACACACTACTGAGTCACATTATGAGTTGCCGTGATAAAAACTCACACACGTTGTATGAGCCTGTGTTTTCAATTTTTTTACTTTTGAATCCAGCCCTCAGTGGGTTGATTATTTTGGTTTCCAGCGACCGCTGTTACGTCATTTTGCTCTCAACAAATTATACATATTATAATTATACATATACATATTATGTGCATCAGTAAAGATATTCAACTTGAATAATTCATTCATCAAGATCTGGTGTGTGTTTGAAATGCTCCCTTAACTTCTTTGAGCAGTAATACCCTCCACAGGTTTTACACTGCGCCTCATGAGAGTTGCATAAGTATGTCATTAGTCAAAATCAATAAGTACCTGGAGTGCATTGTGAATACATTAAAATGTTATCATGAAGCTTTTAGAAGTAATATGCACTGTGAATAGAATATCAAGAGCTCTTTCCCGCTGTGGCGTCTTTACATCGTTATGGATTGAAACCCACTGTAGGGTGTCACCTCCCCTCGAGCTTCAGCAACCTTTCATCACTGACAGGGTTTTTTTTTTTTTTTTTTTTTTAAATCAATTTGAATCACAGCTTTTCTTGTCTCGCTCAACATCAGTTAAAGAGAAAGTCACCTCAGCGTCCTGCAATACACATCAAACCATCAAGTTTCTACATCTGTATGTTGAATACATAAATGCTAAAATGCTAAATCAGTGATTTCAGGCTAAATTAAATTTATCTGAAATGAAACCTGCCTGGATGACGGTGATAATAATTACCATTCTGCTTATATTGCCCAGTCATCATCATCATCATCATCATCATCAGCTCCATCATCACTTTTCCTGTCAGGAGACGCCTCAGCGGTACTGTAGCCGTGCTGTTTGTCTGCTGAGTAATCAGACTTCAGATCTGCTCTCTCAGACTCTCTCCGGTCTCCAGGGGATTAATGGTGACAGCTCAACAGGAAGTGGAGTAGATAAAGCAGCGTGGTCCGGCTGATACAGTGGATGAAGTTACATAAAGGGGCCGTGGTGTGATTAATCATAAACTGGGTCGGAGGAATGTCAAAGTATTTTTACCCCTCGTTTGTTTTTCAGCTGTTTCGATACGTTTTACATTTGCAATACCGGCCACGCCAGCATTTACACCGGCAAAACACTTTTTGCTAAATCTGCTCAAATCTTCTAACTTTTGCGAGCTATGACAAACCAACTCTGTTGGACTTAACCGGCTGCACAAAAGTTGAATATCGTGCATGATGTTTGAGAGACGGAACGAATAAATGAATAAACTGTGTGAACTTGTTGTCCTGTTTGCGACCACGCTAACTAACACAACTAACAGCAGGCTTGCAAGCCAGGAGAACTTTTATTCCAACTTTAGTTACAAGCCAGCGACAAAACGATGCCGACTAAACCGCAAACCTTTTACCACCAGTATCGTACCTGTCTTGCTTTCTGGATCTTTAACTTGGCGAACGGTGAAACGGTCAAACGCAGCAGATGTTTGAAAGAACCAACAGGATGAGAGACACTTGGGCGGTTCAGTGCTGAGAGTTGAACACGCTGACTTTTAAAAAACGTCTTTCTCTCAGGTTTCCTGTACAGACGTGAGTTGAGTATCCATTTGAGGGGAGATGGTTGCTTGTTGAGTGTTGGCTGCAGTCGCCACATGCTCGCCCGGCATGCCTGTTGTCGATCTTTTTTTGTGTTCTCGCGTGTACAGAGGTATTTTGTAAAACGAAGGTCATGTGAACAGCATCCAATCGTATATTCGTGTCAGTGCGTACAAGGTTTTGATTTTAATTTGTGCACGCATCAGCTGGAGCGATCCGCACGACTAGATTTCACCAGAGGTAAATGAGAACAAATGTTTCGTTATTTGAGTGCAGCGACCCTTTAATAAAAAAAAAAGCAGTATATTCTGACTGAAATGAACAAATGAATACGTCCTTCAGGAAATGGAACTTGGCTTGCCTGATGTTAAGTGGAGTGAAGAAGTGACCGACCGAGCAACACTGTGAGCAGCCGACCATAAAAGTGACACAGTGCACGGAGAGTTTACAGCAGCTGACGATTTCAGCAGACTTTCCTCTGGAGTCTCTTCTTCTGCGTAGTCTGCAGGAACAGCATCATCTGTCATAGACTTAACAATGCATACAGTGCAACTAAATATTTTACTAAGCCCCGATCACAGCACGGCTCTGTAGACGAGTTTTCTTTCTGCCATGTTGCAAAAAACAACCATCAGGGTTGAGGATGAAAACATTTTCATGGCGTGCAGCGTCTTCAATCCTTCATCGGAAAGATCTCCTCCGTTTCCAGATTCACTCTTCTGCCAGCACATCTCCAGCTTCATACGCAACCGGAGGCTCTTTGGCTGCCGGCCGGCTGGGATCCACGTGTCATGGCTACCCTGGTCTGCCGAATGGACACTTTTTGGACGCGATGTGCAAACATATTCAACATGCTCTCGCTCCCAACTCATTGCATACAGCAGCTTTGTTAGCAGTCTGAAGCTTCAAACTGTGACGCTCTACTTTTAGCCTCAGTTTATCACGTTAGCAATACCACATGATGTGCAACGTCCTGTTTGACTTTCAAAATAAAGCTGGCTGACAAACAGGCCAAAAGACAACACATCATTCGTGGACAGTTAGTAACGTTGTCAAACAGTCACGGTTTGGTTACGTTTAGGCACCAAAACTACTTAGTTCGGTTTAGGAAAAGGTTTTGGGTAAAAAATAGCTTAATTCTTATGTAAGTGACGTAACTGTAATAACTTTAAGTTAAAGTTTCACGATCAAAATAAACTTAAAAGTACCAAAAATAAAAGTGCAGAAAGGCCCGTTTCATGTCCCATCCCTATTACTGTGTTATAATTATCAATGCCTTAAATAGTTCATCACTTGCTGGTAACAGATGATGAAGGTGGAGCTCAAATGAATCTATCCACTCATTAGATCAACAATCGGATTCTGCAAAGTAACTGAAGTATAATGTTTTCCCCCCAAAATGTAAAGTATAAAGTACCTTGACGATCTACTTAGTAAGGTAAATTAAACAAATAAATCGTATTTAACCGATTTCCACCGTTTCATTTGCGTTGATTCTCCTGTGACGGCGCTCGCCGGGTAAAGGTGGGCAGAAGTAAATCACACAGAGGGAGAAGAGGTATGTCCTTGCAGAGGAACGTGTTGCACTTGAATCGAGTTAACATAACAAGAAGAGACATTCTCTGACGGACTTATTATGTGTAGGAAATAAATACGGTGCACAGCTTCAAAACACAGAGCAGTAGATGAATACTGCCCAACTAAAAACACTTCACCTTGCCTGAGCTCATTTGTGAATGTGAAGCTGCAACACAAAAGACCATTTACAACTGTGACTCCATCGAGAAGAACTGTCTTTAGCTTCCGGCTGATTAACAAGTTTGACAAAAAACCTTCCAGAAGTTAACATTTAACTGTCCCTGTCCTCCTCCTCGTCAGTGACTCAGCTCCTTTATCGCTAATCACATCTTTTATCTTCAGCCGAGCCAAAAATACCCCAAAAAACTCAACATGGCGTCCTTTACTCTTTTTTTTTTCTTTTTTTTTTGCTGATAACACCACCGCGCTGTGTTCACCATGACTTGTGCTTTTAATCAGATGTACCTTCCAGCAAACGCAGCTCCCTCATTAGCATTCACTGCGTTCACCTCGGTGCACCGCCGGCCGCTCTCGTTCCCACTCGCAGCGCTGTCTTCTTCACTGTAGGATATGATACATAATGCATGTACTCCAATGACTCCCCTCTCGCTCCCTCTTTTTCCTATTCTATCTCTCCGTCCTGTGGTCCAATGAGAATACCGGGGGTAAGGGCGCCATATTAAGAGAAAGAGCGAGATTCTTCCTCTGTAAAGTCCAGCCGACTGAACCGACCCCCAGGCCCTTCGCTGCATGAGCCGTGGCACATCATCAGATGAATGAATTACCTTTAAGCTAACGCTGTTTGCGTCAACATATGCAGTTTTGTGATAAATTGCAGGGGATGAATAAAATGCAATGATGGGGAAAAAGTATTTTAAAAAACAAGTGTTATTTTTGGGTATCTGTCTGAGGTGAAAGGGTTAATCCATTTTTCAAACTCGCGTCCCTTTTTATAAGGTAAAGAGAAAGTAAGAGAAAGGATGACGTGCAGTGACATGTGCTACTCAAACATTCACCACAGTTTACAGAGCAACTTCCAGTTCACATATTATGATTTTGGACTGTTCCAGTTGAGAAATGATCACAGTTCGCTTAGATTCATGCACCAAAACTACCTGGTTAGGTTTCGGAAAACGCGAGATCGCGAGATGCGTCGCGATGTGGACGCGCAGGATTACGCATCGATGCAGAGACGGAGCGTAATCTGGAAATTACAGGCCCCGGGTTGATTGTTGATTTTCCGGCCTCGGCTGAACGATTAAGCTCTACGGTCACTTCGCTCTTTTGCTCCGAATTGTGGCGGGATGTCAGGATATATGTAGCAGGGAGGCAGACACTAGCGCCGAATGGTAATATAAAACATGTCGGATTTGAAAGCAGAGCTGGATTTGCTTGTCATGTGTGACTCGCTTGAGCCCGATGTGAACAAACCGTAACAGGTAGAAAAAAGTCAAGAGAACTGAAACAGCTCCTCGGATGAAGGCCTTTAAAAACAAATCCAGTTGTGTTGGCACTGCTGGGTTTGCCTCTCATGACTAATGGAAGAGTTTGAGGTGCGTCATATTTCGCAGATGCGCCTGTTTTCAGATTAGCTGCACAGTCTGAGCAGAAAACGGACACTGCGGCTCATTAACTTATTGATATTTATTTTTTGAATGGGCAGATGTCAGCAGCCTCTCGTTGGGGGAACTACTAAACATTTCTTTGCAATCAATATTTCCTGCCCAGCTTGTTTCAGCAAATATGACCAAGAGGAACCTGGCTTTGAGTTTTATTTTATCTGAGACAGTCGCTGAGCTTTTATCTCCTGATTGACAGTGGCTAATGTCATTATATTAGTTGCTAGGCGACAGTAAAAAGATGCCAGTGCTTTTGCAGAGTTCTCAGAGTATAAAGAGGCAGAGTGATGTTTATCTGTCCGTCTCACATTCCCTCCTTGTTCTTCTCCAACATCGTGTAGCTACTAATTCCCTTCAGAATGGAAAATCCATTACCAGCCTTTACCTCCTTTCTCCTCTTTCTCCGTCTCGGTGTTTTTCTCCAATCCCCAGCCTTCGCAGCGCTTCTCTCTAAATAAACCTCATCAATCTGCTGCAACAACAAAGTCTTCACAGTCTTCAGAGATGGTACCGCATCATGCTCTGCTGCACCTCGGACACCGCTCAGCTCGGGCCTGGAGGTGAGGATTCAGAGCCGACGAGGAAACGTTCCCCTGGCAGATGACAGAGAGCGCGTTTCAGGCCAAGCAGCGTCAATTCAAGGCCGTAAACTGCAGAGTGTAAACGCTAATCGTGTGCCAGAGGATGTTGCACAGGGATGCTTTCCAGTTTTTGAAACAAGACGAGGAAAACAACAGCACAGGTGGTTTGTGTAAATGCTTAAAGCGATCTGCAGCACACAAATCTTCATCCTGCCTCCTGACGACAGCCGGTGTTGGTGTCTTGAGCAAACGTCCGAGGTAGAAAACGCTCATGAATCGCTTTTGTAACTACGATATGAAGGCACAAAGCTGCGCTTATGACTTTTAGGTTTCCAAACATACCAAAATACCTCTGGATGCAAGGGACGAACCTTCTTGGCGATGGCGACAACAGAACATTCACAGCTCGAAGCACAGACCACTGTTAACCTCGTTAACTCCCAGTAATCGTCGTCAACTACCTACGTTAATACAGGATGAATCACGGCCAGCTGCAATGTTGTCAACTCAACCCTACAACTTCAGGACAGTGTCAGCAGTCAACTGTTGTTAAAGCGAAACACTGGCTCACGAAAGCCACGACAAACTTTCAAAATCAAGTGACCAATTCAGTAACTGGGTAGCTTATGTTTCACTTCAAATTTGCTCACAAACAGGTTTTGCTGGACTGCTGAGATAAAATAAGTGAAAATGTACTTATGGTCAAACCCAGCTGAACGTCTAATCAAACCCAATGCTGAATATAAAGTCGATCTATCAAACGCTCAAACAAATTTTTGATATTTTCCAATCACATGTAAAATGTCCATCTAATTCCAATTAAGAAATTCTGCGTGAACTATATAATTTAAGGCACTTGTTTTTATAATGTTGAGTCAGCATGAATACAAAATAAATAACTTCATCTGCTTAAAAAAAAAAAAAATATATACCATTTTTCAAGTGTTATTCATCAAAGAAAAAGTGCATCTTTGCATTTTACGTGTGATTAAAGTACGAGCCTGCAGATTCGTCTGGTTTCCGGGCTCGGGTAAAGACACAATGCCGAGTCACGTCTGCTTGATTTCATTGTCTCCCGCTGGAGTATCCTTACATGGAGGAGTTATTTGTACAACGCTGTCATATTTCACCAGTTTCGGTGCTTTCACGCAGCTGAATTATCCGCCAACAAGATGCTTCGCCTGCTGCTGTTGGGTTTCTGCCCTCCAGTGCATTGTAGGATTTTATTACTCAACTATGTCACCACGCGTCACAGTGACGAGGGAAGGCAGCAATGGGTTTGCGCGTCAACAAAACAACAGCAAAAAAAAATAAAAAATGTAAAAAGCTGTTTCGCATGGAATAATTACGTGACTAAACGAGTTTGCGAACTATCGCTTACATTTGAAAATGCAGCTGAATCCTCTGAAAACCCAAACAACCAATCCCACTGACAACTGAGAGGCAATTATCCCGTCCTTCGTTATTTTTAATGCCACTGTGGCTCTGCGTGGCACCGTGAATGCCACTAATGGAAGCCGCGCTGCCCACTCATGGACCCGTGCAATTTGAAAATGGCTTCTGTAATTCTCATTAGCATTCATTTCATGCGGGAAGGAAAGCGAGATAAAGAGCGAGGGGGAGAGGCAGAGAGCATAAACAAAGACTGAGCGAGCGGGCAAATTGGAGGCAGAATAGTTTAGCAAATGAGCTGACAATGAGAGTTTCGCCCATCAGCTGAACCGAGCCTCCCAGGGATCCTGCTGTCTGCGCGGAGCCGCTCAGAAGAAAAATACATGTCGTAATAATAACGAGCAGCGCTGAAATAAAGCGAGAGGATGCCAGAGCTATTAATGACTCTTGTCTTGTTGTTTTCTGGCGACCCCAAACAGTTTTTATTGAGTCACGGATAAGAAAAAGCGTTGTGTCCGACCGCGAGTTCTGCTCGCGGAGACGTGCTCTCCATTTAGTTATGTCTGAGGCTGATGTGTTTACCGGAGATTTCTGTTGGAAGAATATTTTCTGGGTGCGCTGGCTGTATTTATTTACGGATGCAGCCGACATAAAAGTGAAGACACAGTGTGATTGTTAGATCATTTTTATCTAAGATTTGGACTGTTGAGAGCAAGTTGAACAGAGTTCACGCAATGGGCCAGATGCTGCTGACAATTCAGATCAGCATTGCCAGGAGCAAAAAAAAAAAAAAAAAAAACAAGATAATCCTACAAAGACGACCAGATGTAGCATTTCACATTCAAATCCAGACTTCAGGCCAGCGCAGACTGTGCTATGTATTTTAAATGTGTGATGAAAAGCTGTTCCACGTCAGCATGTTTTCTTCTTTCTTGAAAGTCTCTCTTAGACCGGGGTTGAGACAAAGACTAATGGCTCATTCATGCTCTACGTAAGATACTGACGAAGCCTTCTGTCCGTACTCTGCGTTCATTTCGTACCATATTTCTCCACTTTTTCTGTAAGCTTCCGGATACAGACCAATGTGGCAGTACCTCCCGTGGTCATGGGGGGGCAGTGTAAGCCAATAGTTCAGGCAAGACACGACCACCGGACATGAGGAAGAGGTTATGCACGGTGGTGAGAAGTTCTCAACATCTGTGTGATGTTACTTCGCTCGACAGTTAACACAGAACGGCTGCAAGGAGATTGGACAGGATTAGAATGCGAGCTGGATGGTGGCGAAGCAAAAGTGGAGGTCTGTGTGAGACCGATTCGACGCCGAGCGGCGCCCTCTAGTGGTTGTAATGCTTAACAGCAATGCCAGCGTGTAGGACGCATGTAGTTATTTTAACCTAAAGTATGATCTGTTCCTAAACTGCCGACGTTTGACGACATGTCAACATATTTTCTTGAAGCCTTGAAGCTTACGGCCACTGACCAAGCTGCCTCGGAGCTCACTTATGCTCCTTTTACGTACGAAAATGGATACGTTCTTTGAAAGCAATATAACCGTGTCTGCCCTCTTAATTTCCATGTTTTCCTTTACATGGATGTTGGGCAACACAACCACTAGAGGGCGCCGCTCAGAATACAATTTAAAAACTTCTCACCGACTCACATAACCTGTCCTTAAAATAGCTCTGCCATTTCCAAACCTTTTTCCTCTTGTCCTGCAATCGTGTTTTGCTTGAACTTTGGGCTACACTGCCCCCCCATGACTGCTGAAGGTACTACACCGTCGGTCCATCTCCGTAAGCTTTCCGCAAACGTGCAGAAATACGGACGAAATGAGCTCAGAGTACGGGTCGAATTCTGTGATCCTTTATTTGACGAGTTGGGAGTGAGAACGTGGTGGTATGAGAGGAAACATTGCATCATAATGGGCATGGCCTACACGCCATCCTTTAGCCGGCAACAAAATAAGCTTTCCATGCCTGTGTCCAGTGTTTGTGCATGCACAGTGTGCACAGACAGACCACACAGTCACAGCTGTATTAGATAAGGCTCCGAGGTGAAGGACTGGTCATAATTTCACTGCAGCCGGCGGGGCATCTTCTGAGGTGAAAATGTCGTCTGCTCTGGGCGACTTCAATCTGCCCCGGTGCTCCCGGAGCACAGGAAGCCTCGCCTCTGCCCAATCTAATCTTCAGTGTAATCCACGGCCTGACTGCTTTCCCAGCACCACCATCTGCACCCGCTGCCTGAGCCGCTTGGCAGCAGAAAAAAAGCGCAGGAGTGGTCAAAGAGGCTAGATTGTGTCACTTAGTGCCCAGTGGAGCAGTTCTTTGAAATGCAGGCTGCCAGAAACTTTAATGGATTCCTCTGGCTTATTACTGAATCTCACTGCAGAGGGAGGCTGCACACTCACGTTGAGCAAACTCAAGAGAGGGAGGCAGGTCTGGCGCTGGACGCGTGGAGATAAACACGAGTCATCTGAGATAACAACTAAGACTGTAAAACTTGTTGTGAATATTAACTTTGCGAAAGCTTGAAACTTGCCAACGGAATATGAACCATCACTGTGAACAATGTGCTGGTTTTGTCACAGATCATGGACACATTATGTTTTGACAAAAAAAAAAAAATCGGGTTTTGTCACCACAAACCTCAAAACTGAGCTGAAAAAGGGATGACGGGTGATGTTTTCGACCAAAGTTGTTGTACATGATATCAAATAGGTCCGATTCGATGGTCTGGATGAATGAAGTCGATGATGGAGACTAAATCAAACTGTTGACGAGAGGATATTGCACTTATTTTAACTGGTGGACACAAACACGACTCCAAATGAACGACCATATTGGATCAGTTGGTGCCGCTAGAAATTAAAACCACTGGTGAATCCTCATCCTCATCATCATTTGGGCGGCAATAGCTCAGTCCGTAGGGACTCTGCTTGGGGACTTGAAGGTCGCTGGTTTGAGTCCCACTCGGACCAAAAAAAAAAAAGAAGGATGTGGACTGGCAGTTGGAGAGTGCTGGTTCACATCCTGGGCATTGCCGAGGTGCCCTTGAGCAAGGCTGTGTGGGTGTAATGCGAGTGGAAAAAATAATTTCTCAATTTGGATTAAAATAATATATATATATATATATAAAAAAAAATCTTAGCCACACATCAGTTTGAGTTGCAGCTGAAAAAGGACCGTCCTGTATGAAATCTTTTAGATCTGTGTCAAATTGTACTCACTCATGAATACTCTCACGTCAAAGACAAGTGAGAGCAATTTCCTCAATCGGTTCCTTTAGCCGAGCACACCGGAAGTTTATGGGGTCTGTTCTGGGCCGAGACCCGTCCCCCATCCCAGTTTCGTGGAAATCGTGACGTGGTAAAATGAAGACAAACATCAGATCGCTGGGTGACGCTGTGCTCGCACTGGTTGTTCAAAAGCGAAACATCGAATACTAAAACGTCAGACACAAGGTCGTCTATTGTCAGCAAAATCAAACATATAAAGCTTCAATTTCAAAGCGAGGACCGACGAGAGATGAGAGATTTAGCTTATTGATTCTAACTGCCGCAGGGGTGTAAGTGACCTTAACATGAGAGAAGACTTCATTTGCAAAAAAAAAAAAAAAAAAAAAAAACAGCAGAAGGTTTATCGTCGGTGTGTACAGTGGTTTTAAATTGATACACCCGGAACCTTAAACGGATTAGTCTCGCTCACTACGCTGTCCGCCCGCTCCGCTTACCAAGATTCATGTTTATCTTTGAAAAACAGAGAAGGTCATCAAGCCCGGGCGAAATCATCCTACTTGCGGCTGCGGGGGGGGCTTTATGGTGATATTCAAGGTGAGGGAAGATTGAAATTTTAATGAATTAGTTCTACATGCGGCATTATGGCGGTTTACGCACATAGATGGGTCAGGCGGGGGTTATCGAGATGATGATAAATCGCACGGCATGAAGAGACTCAAGGTGAGGCCGGAGCTGTTCTCCTCTGGCGAGAAGCAGACCGAAACTTTTGCTTTTCAAACCCTCACGCCTCCGACGTGAAGCGCCCGACGCTCAGCTGTGGACACGCTCCAGACGAAACCTGCAGCACCTGCACTCCCAGAGGGGCCCGGAGACACAAAGCGATGGAATAAATGGATGAAACAACGAAGAGGAAGAGACAGCCGGCGCTGGCTTCGGCCCGCGCGTTCGGGGTTGTCGAGGCTGCGGCAGAAAAGCTCCACAAAGTGAGGACGGAGCGACAAATGCAATCTGGGAGAAGATGAGGACGCTTTTAAAAGCTCAACAGCGTCTCGTGACGCAACAAAGCGTGGCTACAGCTCCTCGGGGGGAGTTATTGACAGGAAGTAAACGGCGGTGAGTTGTAGCTGCCAGGAATCTGAAGGTCAGACGCACTTTGCTTTATGTGTCCCATCACCTAAATGCGCGTTTTTTACACATCAGTTAACGTCAAGTCAGAAAATAGTGCGCAGTCAATTCTCCCATCCGCTGACTTAAACGTTCATTCCATTAAGGCTTTTTGAGCGCGCGGGATCCGTACGTCTTCATACGGAGGAATCTTTTAAAACACAGCCGTCAGTGCGTTGAGATGCAGTGGACAGCTTTACAGACTCGCTCTGCTAAATGTTGAATGATGAACTTGAAGCTGCTTCGATCAATTTTTGGCCACTAAAGTGCAAAACATAAAAAAAAAAAAAAAAAAAAAAACAGATTCACAGCCACCA